>QVOB01013409.1:0-17198 GCA_014839585.1 Pseudomyrmex concolor
ATATAAAATGATATATAAATAACAAAAAAATATATATTTGTAATTTATTTCAGACATTCGGCTGGTTTCTATTTTTTAGAGCACTTGTTGGTATAGGAGAAGCAAGTTATTCCACAATTGCACCAACAATAATTAGTGATTTATTTGTGCGAGATTTACGTTCTAAAATGCTTGCTCTATTTTACTTTGCTATTCCAGTTGGAAGGTACACAATTGATTATTATATAATCAAATAGTTGTACAGATACACACATGAACTTAAATATATAATTTTATTTTTATAAATATATAACAATTTTATTTTTATTTTAGTGGTTTGGGTTATATTATTGGAGGTGAAACAGCTCGTATTACTGGCCACTGGCAATGGGGATTACGTATTACTCCTATATTAGGTATATTAGCCATTTTCCTCTTACTATGCGTAGTAAGAGAACCCATCAGAGGTGAACGAGAAGGTGGCGTTCATTTAACAAGAACCACTTGGTCACATGATATTAAGGAGTTATTAAAAAAGTAATTGTTATAATTATTAAGCTATTTTAGAATTCTCGTAATTGTCATATCAATTATTTATATAAAATAGAACGTAAAATTTAATGACACATGGAAACAGCATCATTTGTAAACGATATATATTATTTTGAAATAATTTTTTAGTCCAAGCTTTATGCTATCTACTGCAGGATTTACTTGCGTTGCATTTGTTACGGGTGCTCTGGCATGGTGGGCACCACTGTACCTGCAATCAGGCTTCAAGTTGCTTCCTAATGGGAACAACGTTAATCAAGATGAGTACGTTTCTTAAATTTTGTTTTATGTATTCATATAGAACTTAATTGAGAAGTATATTATATTGTGATTTTATCTTCATATTTTAGTGTTGCATACAAGTTTGGAATAATTAGTATGGCAGCTGGTCTGATAGGTGTGCCCTTGGGATCAACTATAGCACAAAAACTTCGTGTTCATTGGCAACAAGCAGATCCTGTAATATGCGCCACAGGACTTCTCATAAGTGCTCCTTTATTATTCTTCTCTATAATTACTGCCAATATAAACCCCACACTTTGCTATATATTAATATTCTTCGGACAAGTATCGTTAAATCTGAATTGGTCTATTGTGGCAGATATGTTATTGGTAAATAAGTAAAATTAGAAAATATATTTTTTATAACTATTTATATGTATAACTATAAGTTTAATTTTTTTTATCTTATTCTTACAGTATGTAATAATTCCTACTAGAAGATCAACAGCACAAGCATTTCAAATACTTTTTGCTCATGCTTTTGGAGATGCAGGCAGTCCCTATCTTATCGGACTTGTACGTACACAAATAATTTTTATCGATAACAAATAATTTTATCAATAACATGAGCGCAAAATACTCGATTATCACCATTTTTATATATTTAATAATATATTGCTTTGAAATTTAATGTTTATAACAATTAAAATAATTTTTATAATTAATTTATTTGTTCTAGATATCGGAAGGATTGAAGTCTGTATTCCTGCCCGACTTAGCTATAGGAGGGCAATCTAGTGTTCAAATTCATCAAGATTCGGACGTCACTCAAGATATCATCAAGTTTCGTAGTTTGCAGTATTCAATATTTATTACAATGTTTGTAGAAGTCTTTGGTGCTCTATTTTTCTTCCTGACGGCATTACATATACAGAAAGACAAGGCATTAGTTGACCTTGCTATTGCAAGTAAGTAAAAAATGAAAATGATTATATTATTAGATAGAACGAATGTAACATTTGGGTACTTTTGGCACTTTGTTGTGCATGTTTACATTATTACTAATATAACTTTTATGTGATTGACTATATATATATATATATAGTGCACAGAATGACACAAAACTAATATCATAAAACTGTGATTCCAACAAAGCATGTTGTTTTACATGTTATTGATAAATAAATAAAATATTTTTAGGCATTACAATTATAGTGTACTCAGTGAACAGGTTTATAAGTCATTAAATATGAAACTTGACACACTCTATGTATATGTGTATGTGTCAAGTTTATTGGAAAAATATTGGAAAAATCCAAAAACAATGTAATATCATGTGATAATTATCACTTTCATGCTTACACATTAACATAGTACATATATGTATATTACCCCTGTAGTTTAGGTCTGGTAAAGATTTTTTATTTATTTTAGTATTGTGATTATATCGTACATGCACCACTTTTGATAAATTACAGAATTTAAAATCCTTTATTTTATGAGTTTCTATTAAAATTGAAGTAAAGTATCATTACATAACGGCCTATCTTTTTTATATATATATACAAGATGTCTGAAGATTTTTGACACAATTGAAAAGTGAAAGTAGATTAGATATTCTAAAACTTCATATACTGTCACAGTGTCGCTGTATCAAAAGTTTCAGACACCCTGTATATATATACAAGGTGTCTCTATATATTTATTAATTATACATAAAGTATATACATATGAGTTTTAAAATATATTAGAAATTATATTTATTTCAAACATAACATAAAAAATTTGTGTAAAATTTAAATATTTTTTCTATGTATAAAAAATATTTTATATTAAAAAATGTTTTATATTAATAAACAAAATGTTTTATATTAATATTTTTATATCAATTATGAATGTATCTTGTTATTGTAATGCACATTCAATATTTCTGTGATGAAATTATTTAAATGTTTTTCAGAAACGGACTTTATTGTAAACAGTACATGATCTATATCACCGTGTAGTCTGGAATGTGCATGTATTTTTATATAACGTACATCTTTCTTGCAGACAAATGTGTAGATACTATGAATAATGGGCAAGCTGAATCAACACGCTTATAAGATCATCAATGGGCCTTCATCTCATAGTATGCTGTAGATCTGGTACATAATTTATTTTTATGATTTTATTATTTTCTTTTATTTGATAATCAATTTAAATAACTTTGCTGTTGGTTACATAAATTGATTACCAATTATGATCTTTTATTGAGACTTAAATCGTTATTTTAGTTTACTATAATTTCTCTAGTTTTTTTTATAGCAACATAAAAAAAATTGTAAAAATATAGTTATAAAAATATAGTTTTTTTTTCTAAAATTTTTTTCTTAATGCATATAACAAGTTTCTTAAAACTTAGAAATATGAAGCTTATTTTGCTATTTTATTGTTAGTATATTTGAAATACTTTTTTATAAAACCAAAAATTATATAAAAATATAAAACAATAAATCATATAAAAATATTTATTTTATAAAAATATATTACTTTTTTTATTTACAATAAAAATAAAACATTAAAACATTACAAAATAAAAAAATATATTTCTCTTGAGCTTGATATTTCTATTATTTAAAAATTAGCAATAACATTTAAAAAATTGATTTAATTTTCACATATTTGTTTTTTTGTTATGTATTTGTGTTACGTAGGAAGGGTAAAATTATTTAAATTATTTTACACAATTATTTGTGATTTCGTTATAATGCACTATCATTTTTTAGAGTGATGAAGCTTGCCTATATACGGTCTTTTGTGTATAATATAACAAAACTAATTGGTAGCGAAATTAAATTTTATCATTATTTGTGAATACTTGTTATGTGGGTGGGTTGTATTTTGCATGTATATAACAATATTTATATAGAATAATTCGGGTAAAAATGTCAATTGTAAGTCTTATTTTACTATTACTTTTAAACAAATTTAAAATTTATTTGACAATAAAATTGTATTTGTAATAAACGCTGCATCTCTCAATAATCAACAATCAAATTTTAAATTCTCTATTTAAAATTGTTTTTATTTAAGTACATCCTGCACAATGTATATACTTGATATTGTATAAGGGATATTGTTATTTGGTGTATATATATGTGTTATGTGTTAAGTGGTATATGTATATATATATGTTATGATCTAACTCTAACAAATAGATTTTGCTTTTAATTTACTTTTTTTATCAATAAATTTTAGTTGTATGCTTTCATTATTTTACTCTGTGTAAAATCATTACATTTTTGACAAATAATTAAGGTTGTATTCAAGGTAAGATCTCAGTCAAAAGTTTAAGAAACATAGTAAACCGAACCTATTTTAATATTTAGATAATAATTGTTTGCTGGAAAAGTATTATTTGTACTAAACTAAGTTAAAAAAACTATTCACTATACTTTTAATGACTACGGAAAAGTTTTTACGTATTTTGTACTATTTTAATTCACTTTTGATACTTTTGAGTAGGATTGTATCCTACTTACAACGTGAAATAAATGAAAAACTGGAAATTTATTAATCATGAAAGTTTGTTAAAACGTAAAAGTTGATGCATAAAATTACAAATATAATTGTTTTATGTATATTAAATATATATTTTTATTAATTTTAGCAAAATATAAATTTATATTTTATATAATATTCTCGAAACTGACTATTTTTTTAAAAATGACTATTTTTTTAAGTGGAATTTGTTTTTAAGATATTTATTAACAACTGCAAAAAGTTTCAAAATTACGGCATATCTACATCTACAGTTATTTTTTAGTTTATATCAACCTTTTTAACAAGGCTCGCAAAGATGCTGAAACTTTGCACAAATCTTTTTTAATATTATCTAGTGACTTACAAAATTTGAATAATCTGGCATATCTTTTATTTTACCTTGAATACAACCTTAAAAATGCTGTATTGTGTAGTAGATTGTATCGATCGGGGTAATATACTTTGACATATAGGAAGTAATTAATATTGGAGTATTTTTCCAATCAAAACTAACACAATGTCTTCATAAAATAATACAAATATTTTTCAATTTTTATATAACGTCTATAAAATTGTTGTATTATCATGTAAATTATTATTCTCCTTGTCGTTTATTCTTCGTCTCAATCTGCATATCAAGTATGCAGTATTAATAATATTTTATATTGTTAACAATAATTCATATCGTTTTCAGGTGGAAGTATTTCTGATTCAGTATGTATTTGCAACGATGCGGTTGACAGCGAATTACAAAATGATAGAAATACAATATTAGAATTTAATAGACATATGGAGGACGTGTCTCCTCATTAGGAGATGGATTTCAATGATTTATTTTTAAATAAGCTATTATTTGGCAAATATGTAGTTCTATTAGTCATAGGCAGTATATTATCTTGATTCATCATAACACAAAATGTGCTCCCGGCACAAGGAATCTATTTTTTGTATTATAATATATTTACAAAACCATTTACACATAATTATAAAGTAATCGTTTTGAAATATAGTCGCAAGTTACCTCTGTTAATAATGGTTAATAATGAAATGGTTAGGACTTATAAACAATTAAACTCTTAAAATATGAATGGAGTCATATATCTTATAAATAAACTGTATAATATTGTAGATGTTATATTTTTATAATTACTTAAGTACGAATTTAGGTAGCATATTGATGAAAATAACTTGTATAATAATAGCAAATTGTAAGCAATATAAATACAGATATAAATATGTAATTCATTAGTAATTTCGGTAATTATAAATATGTTTATAAATAACTTTTTCTAGACTGTAGAATATCTTGTCTAAAAAATAATGATAAATTTGTCTCAGCTATTTAATAATGTACACTTTAAGAATCAATCATAATTATTAAAAGAGTATCTTGAAATTAATCTCTTTTTCTAAAGAATATAAAGATTCTAAATTTTCTGTATAATCTCTTTCTCTTCATATTTATTACTTAATAAGAACACATTCTGTACAGGATGTTTTATTCATATATAGAATGTATTGCAGTGAATTTTAGACATGCAAAAATAATAAAAATAGTTCATATACTGACATGTCTGACGTGACTTGTGTTTCTAAATTACAGCTGTATCTGTAATTACCTGTTCTATTTTTTCCAGTGATGCTTTCTTCGTCTAAATATAATAATACTAGTTTACTATAATTACATAAAATAACACACAATCTTAACATGTCTTATTATTATAATGTTTTAAAAGGTACTGTAGAAGCACAAACACTATTAATATTCAACAAAATTGATAAATCTGTATATAATATATATATATATATATATATATATATATAATATATTATGTATTTTATATAAATGAAAATAACTCTTTATATATACATTTATAATAATAAGTATAATTCTTTGCTGAATTCATTTTTAAAATTGATTGCAACTTAAATAATTACTTGCAGATCATCACAAATAACTAGACAAAGAAGGTATTTTTTTTAATGAAAAGTTGATGATGTGCTGAATAAAGTGAGAGAGAGAAATAACCTTTGATCTCTTTAATTAATAGCAAAAATTTTATTTTTCTTCTTACTGTCTTCTTACTGTCCTATTTTCTCTATTTTCGCTGTTACTGCTCTCTCTCTCTCTCTCTCTCTCTCTCTCTCTCTCTCTCTCTCTCTTAGTCATTTCTGTTATTTGTCTTTAGAAGACTACAGAGAGCTATTTTAATTTTAATTTAGATTTAAATTGTCAAAATTATACACATTTGACAACAGCTGTACGAAGCAAGCCGCAAAAAGAACTTTTTGAGAGAGGACTTTTTCTTTCTATCGGTCTCTCGCTCAATCCCTGCTTTCTCATTCTTTTGCGCAGTCTTGCATGTCTCTCACTTGCGTGTCTCTTCGTCGCGTCTTATACATTTTTAACCCTTACTTCGGTCCCCGCAGAAACGGGGAAACTCAAAGCGAGAACCAAGTTTTAACAACCCTTAAAAGTAGTACCCCCAAGGGCACCAGTTCTCTTTCTTCTAGATAATCCACTCGGCGATCCATTCGCGTGTAAACCACTGTACAAAAGAAGCTCGTATCCTTCAAAGAGCAGTCTTGAATTTACAAGAAATTCGCGAATTTTCCATGAGAGACTTCCTTGCGAGTTAATGAGGATTTTGTTAAAACTTAAAAATCTCAATAGCAGTTATTTTACGTCAAAAGTGCATTTTCTTGCTTATCAATTTGTCTTTCTTTATGTTTGGGATGTGAGAAGAAAAAAAACGTAATCTTTTAATTTTTAATTTAGATTGCAAACATTTTAATTTTATTTTGATTAAAGTTCAATGAAATATATTTTCTGTATACCTATACTATTTTTATTATTTCTGCGTGTATTCAAAAATTGTACATTAAATTGAAAATAACTTATATTATAAGTCTTTGTTAGTCTCGGCATTTAAAGAAATGCCAAGTTAAAGAAGTGCTTGCGAAAATGTCATTTCTTTTTTAATTATCTGAAATATTAAAACACTGTAACAACTTTGTATGTTATGTTTAATCAAAAGGTGACATTACTATTATTTTTAAAAAGATTTCAAGCTTTTAAGTTTTTTTTAGAATGACTCCATATTTATTTTTCAATATTTATTTTTCAAATGTTCGCTCACGATGATGAGAATAAACGCTAGATATAAGACCAATTTTTTGTCATTTTTTGTCGCAGTTTTCTTAAACACATTCTCGTTCAATGACGAGGACATTGGAACACAAAGTAACGTTGAGAAGGAGAACATTGGGGTATGATGCACAAAGAAAAGTGCGGGAGCCGGGAGAAAAGAGAGGAGAAGAGGCTACTGCGGTGCGGGATAATGCCTAACAAGCCGACTTGAAAAGACCGCCGCCATTTTGAGTCAATACTTGAAAGTCTTTGCTCATTAAGAATATTT
The DNA here is from genome assembly GCA_014839585.1 of Pseudomyrmex concolor. Classification (NCBI taxonomy): domain Eukaryota; kingdom Metazoa; phylum Arthropoda; class Insecta; order Hymenoptera; family Formicidae; genus Pseudomyrmex; species Pseudomyrmex concolor. The sequence goes on from QVOB01013409.1 coordinate 7,698, forward strand.
TACGTCTATCTTTTACGTGCTACCGACGCGAACAACATCGCCGCTGACCTCCTATAACCAGTGCGCCATCCCTTTGCCGTTCTATCCCTCCCTTTGCGCGCGTATTCTTTCTTTTTCTCCTTCTCTTCCTCCTACGTCTCGGCACAGGCGGCTGCACTCACGAAGATGGAAGTTATTTACGCAGTGCTTCTGGAACACGCTCCACCTCCGCGCGCCGATCCCTCAGTCGATTCTCACCCCCTTCGGCATTTCGACCTGGTCTCCCTTTTGCCACGCTAACACGATGCCCCCGCCTCATCGTCTTTGCCTTTACCCTCTTATCGGGTACGCAGCGGGTTTACTAAGCAAGAGAAGAGGATGGCCGGCAGCGCGCCAACCCCGCAAGCTCGTCCTTATTTTCTCTTTCGACGAGGGGCCGGAGAAATCTCCGATTCCTTTATGGGGGTTCCACCTTCTAGCGTTCCCTTCTAGCAGCGATGGGTAAACACCGTTCCATCTCGCGGCGTTTTTCCTAATTCCTACCCAATTTCGCTATTAGCATTTCAATTTCTGCCACCTCCTCCCTCCGCTCTTCTCTCCTATTTCTTTCCGCTTGTCGCGTCGGGATGACGAATTATCGTCGAACGAGGGCTCGGTTGGAAGAAATTTTTCGTGAGTGAAATATAGACAAACGAGAAAACGTGACAAATAAGTTGCATTCGGATTGATGAGCGGATGGATAGATATTTATCTCAATTTTTATGTAATTATGATATTTCGTTTCACAGAAAAGCCGCGTTATATAAAAATCGCGAGGCTCGCGTAAGCGCATATATTGAAAAAACGAAGTTAAACACTTTATTTTACCACAATTTGTAAATCACGTTATATCAAAACCGCGTTATTCAAGTATACGAGGATTACTTGTAAAACACATTGATTATTTACAATATTATTATTTAATGACTTACATTTTTGTAATGCAACGTGCTTATATTAGATCTTATTAGAGTGGGAGAGAGAGAGAAAGAGAGAGAGAGAGAGAGATATATATATATATATATTATTTTATGAACTATCGCAATTTCTTCCGTTCACCTATATACATCTGTCATAAATCGTTTTTACCACATTTATATTCACAGTAAGTATATATATATGTATATATATATATATATAATTTACTGCATTCGTAGAAATAATTTTTTTTACATTACAATAGTCGCGGCCGATGATTTGCATTATGAAAGTCCTTTGATTCTCGCGCTTTTTAAAGTCGTCGCGAGAGTTTTTTTTTTGTTTCGATTTGAAATCTCCCCGTGAAGCCACGTCGGAAAAACAATGGAACGCGCGATGTTCCCGCGCGGCAAAGACAAGGTGAGACGTGAAGGCAAAAGGGGTGACTGTAAAAATAAATCAGGCGCGAACCGGTGCGACGACGTTTCTCGTTCAATTGTATCAACTTTGTAACCCCTTTATTGTCTCATTTTTTTTTCGGCTATCGTTCTGCTTTCGCGCGCCGTTTGACCGGATTCGTCGAGCGCGACCCTCTTCGCTTCTTTCTCCGCGAGCGCTCGCAGCGAATCGGGTTCGGAGTTTGCCCGTGCGAAACAATCGGCGTGCACAAATGGAACTGCTTCGGAAGCACATATAATAAGCCACGAAGAGACAGAGAACGAGAAAAAGAGAGAAGGAAAGGTAGACAGAAATGAAACAAAAACTGGTCTCGCTATATAAAACAATAGGGGGTTACTCCGACAGGGATGTGAGAACGAGCGGAAGATCGCGAGAAACAGAAGAAGAGAAGTAACAAAAGAGAGAGAACGCGAGGGCAGCGAGAGAGGTGCAAGAGCGACCCTGCGACGACCGTGTATGAAATTTAAGAACCTGTAACGCTAAGGAAGAACAAAACGCGTCGCACCGCCAGCTGTGCGGTGCATACGTTATTAGCGCGCTGTTTAGGTATGTCCTTCTTAAATTGAGCAACATCAGCGGGTCCGAGTTAATTTTAGCTCACGCAGTAGTTCACATAGTTAGATATTTGATCAGTTTTTTTTAAACAATTTTAGTAAACATGAATTGCACTATTAAACAGATACAATTTGTAAGTACGCAATCGACGTAAAAAAATGTAGGAGAAAACTAAGATGACAGATTTTTTGTCGCCGATTTTGAGACACTCCATCTTTTGATACGCAAACTACCAGAACAAAAAAATACTTTAGAAAAAAAGGTAAAAACTATTACATTTTTACTTTATTATTACACGTATACAACGTGTAGAAATAATACACGTATAGATAAAAAAAGTATAAAAAAGTATAATATAAGTGTATAAAAAATAATAATAATTTTCTTGATAAAATCGACGCGAATATTAACAGATATAAAATCAAAATTTTCCCGATAAAATCAATACGAATGATTGTCTCAAAACCAACATCCATTAATACTCAACGATTAGAAGCAATGACCGCTGATAACACGTGTATTTTTGTACACGAGCTGCATTTCCACCGACGTGAGATCGGGACGTGAGATCAAAATTTTAGTTCGTTTCTCTTATGCAAGAAGAACAGCACATCCGAAGATCCTGCTTCTCTTTGGCTTCCGACGACGACGGAACGCGAAAGAGACCGGGGCACAATAAAACTGGTGTCCGTATGATAATCACGATGACGTCTATGAGAACGCGGCTCACGGACTCGTTTTTCTCACTTGACGAAGGCGCGGCCCTCGTCTATATCGCGATGAAAACAATAAGTTGCATAACAAGCTGGGAACCTGTTTTGCGAAGCAACGAACAAAGGGATGAAGTTATCGGCGGTAAGAAAAATGCCAAGTTAAGAAAAAGAACTTCCTTGCTGCTGATACTGAGTATATTTAAAACTGTTTTTTTCTTCCCCTTCTCTTTGGTATGATAATTTTCTATTTGGATATTTTTGCGACAATATGGATAAAAATCAATTTTAAAGTAAATTATTTTGCAGAAAATTTTTTAAGTATATATTATTTTAAGTATATATTTTTTGTGTCGCACGTCAGAGAGTTGATGGTCCATCGTATCGCATATCGGATTTTCTTATTGCGGTACGATGGCCATCGACGACAGATGTCCAAGCATAACAAGAAAGGATTGTCTTTTTTTTGCGCGCAACTTTCCCTGGTCGCCGCCCAGGTGTCCATTGTAGGTCCGAACAACAATTCTCAACCCTTAATCCTTAACCCTTTGGCCGCGCGTATCCGCTGGCAAGCGCCCATTTACCGATTCTGAAACAATGACGGCTGGACTGCGCCCCGGATGCGCACATTTATTAAGTAATGTCCCCCTCTGATTTAGCGCCCAGCAGCTGTGTGCCCAAGCAAAAAAAGCCACTGTGGCTATTGTCTATCGTTTCTCTTCTAGATCGAGAACGACGGTTTCGTAACGACGACTTCGAACAATTATCGCCCAGGTAGGACGGATCGTACAGGACGTGTCTTGCAGAATCGTTGTGCAATCAATTTCTAGTTGTCAAGTTTTCTTACCTTTGATTTTCAACATCTTCTTTTCATCAGTTTGATTTCTTTGGCCGGCAAAAAGATGTTAAAGATCCAATAAAACGAGAGATTCTCTCGGAGAAATAGAAAAAAATATAATTAATTATTGATGAAGGCGTTCACACGGAATGCAGGAAGTCGGATTTTGACTTCTGGCCAAGATGTTTTCTTTGCATTAGTTTTTTAAATTTCAGGGAAGAAAAGAGAGTTTTTATATAAAAGACAAACAAAACATTCAATAGAGATTTTCGACTTAAATTTAATTCGAATTACATTATGCATTAATTTACACATTAAAAAATGTTTTGCACGTACATCCAGCGTTTGGCTCTTACTTTATTATTTCTTTCATATAGTTGAATACTACAAGAGTTTACATTCTATACAATTTCTATATATATTTCTATACAATTTTTTTACATATTTATTAAAATTAATTGTGTTTTAAAATAAGAGAGAAATTTTTTTTGTTTACTTATAATTTTGTGTGACAACACAAGAAGTTTTCAAACCAATAGTTATCTTTAATTGCAATAAAAATTTAAGTGAGCGCCGATTAACAATTAAAGTAGAAATATTGATATATCAATCAAAATCATGTATAACGATGTTATTCGACGTTCGAAGCGTTCACTCACACATGTTCGAAATGTCCAGTTCTTTCGTGCCGTGTATGAGGTGCCGTGTCCACAAGGGAATCATAGTAGTGTTCTTTAGCGGTCATGTGAAACCCAAGCGGGTCCACCCCACCACGTGATCGACGAAAGGGTGGCTCTTGGAACGAGTCTTCCATTCACGCAAAATGCAAGAGGCCAGTTTGAAAACGGACGGCCATCAAATCTCCACGTTGCTTATTGCGTCTGAATTATTACGACGATCGTAACATTAAGTGCGACAGAAAGTATCGGAAGAAAGTAATGGAAGAAGTCGGTGAGATAAAAATATGTGAGAGGAAGATTTACTTTTAACTCGCAACCGTTAGAGTAATTAATATTGTAGCTTTTTTAATTTTCACGTGTATATATATATAATGTGACATAACTCCAGATTAATCCAAAAAATTTTTATTTTCTTTTTATAAAATTAACGAATTAATTAATAATCTGGGTGTCGCATCTGCGATAATCGCGAGTGTTTTCATATCATCTTCTATGAAATGTAAAAGGGAAGCAATTAAAACTTGACTCTTATCGCACAAATATGTTGTTTGCGTAAAATGCTATATTTGTAAATATGTGAAAATTCCGTGATTTTATTAACGCTAGAATATATAACCAGAGTTGAACATATATTATCTAGTTTTTTGACCACATCCGTCAATTTGGAAAGACGTTATATTTGTTATATACATTTTATTCGTTATTAATTTAAATTTATTTAATATTCAAATAATTAATTAACAAAAATTGCCTTCAACTAAAAAGAAATTTTATTATTTTAAACATATTTTTCCCGTTAAAATGAAGTTACTCAGAACATTTCTGTAATGTAAAAAAAAAAAAATCTGAAATCCGTCATTTTGACGAGTTTAAATATTAAACTCAGGTTTATTTATTGGATAGTTTACTTCATCACAAGATAGCTGCAATTTCTAGCAATTAATCGTTCGGAAATAATATCCGACTTGAAATAATGATGACTTCAAAAAGATCAATTAGTTATTCTATTTTTGCAATTAACTTTTGTGAAATATATAATAAACTAAACATGTTTATACTACATTTTTTTCTGTCATTTTTTAAATCAATTGTCCGTAAAATTATTACGCATAATTCAACCATTATACAATAATTCGAGTGGATTATTATTCGTCGGATATTCGTCGAGACTTTTAAAAGAGTTGCGTAATATTCTCAGTCGCCCATAATTGCAGTATAATTAGCGGAAGATTAAAAGAAAGAAAGTTCTTATCTCAAAAATATAATGTAAGCTTTTTCTACCGGAAATAATTTTCTTTAGTTGAATACACGACATATTTTACATAAGAAAAATTATAAAATCTATATAACAAGTGTGCGTGTGTGTATTTTAATTGGATCGAGAGAGGTTGAAAATAACTAAGTTGTTTACAACATTTAAATATTTTTTCTGTCATTACTAAACTGAAGTTTAATTTGATCTCAATTTGTAAGAAACATTTGTGTGTATACGTATACTCTAGAAGACATAATTTTTTGAAGCGCTAACATGTCTCTTCGCTTTTCTCGTTGCAGCCATATTGAAGACTATAACGCTGAAAATGAGAAGTTATTTACACGTAATTTACATCGAAATAAATAAATTATTTTTAAACGCTCAAAAGCAAAATTTGATAGCAGATGTATATTGAAAAATATCTTTTTACGCGCAATTTGTATGTGTATATACAGAGTAAGAAATATTTATAAATATAATGAGAAGTATTTATAAAGTTTGATCAATTATTTTGTGCTTATTTTTGTTGAAAATATGCAGCGCGCATAGATTGAATTATATTATTAATGCAAAATAATAAAAAGACGGACTTTTTACCACATTTTATCAATTTACATACTATTGCACATCCTGACGATAGCACATAAACTAGATATCACAATTCAATATGGTTGCTCGTGGAATGAGAACCACGAGCCTTAAAGTTTAAAAAGAAGATCGGAATCACTCGAAATCTCACGCAAGACGTGCTGCAGAAATAAAAGAGACGTTCAAGAAGAGAATTAATTGGTAACGACAATTGTGGTTGCTTAAAATGTCGGCCGTGGAATTTTCCCCGTCCATAGCTCTCTACGTCCACCCTCTTTTCTCGGCGTACGGGGAAGCCCGGAGTCTGATGTGGTAGGAGGGAGATCCCACCCACTGCGATTCGTACGTCGAAGGTACGAAGCCATTGATTTTGAATATGTAATCCGAGGCATTTTATTATTCCATCGTAGTTGGTAAAGGGAGAAAGAGAAGGAGGACGGGGGAGGGTAGACAGTGGAACGGGGCGGTTCGACCTCCATCGCCATCGACCTTCGTTTTCATCGTTAGTAAAGGGGACGGCGGTCATGAGGGGGCGATGCAATTCTCTCTCTCGTTCTTTTTTTCTCTCCCCCTTTCTCTCTTTCTCTCTCTCTCTCTTTTTCTCTTCTTCGTTACCCCACCTCGCCAGCCGAGTTCTTGACGCGTGATTGAATATTTTTTCGCTATGTGCGATTGGTTCGTCGTAACGGTGGCAGGCAGAATGAACGAGTTCGAAATAGGTGGAGAAAGAAAAAGAGAGAAAGAGAGAGAGAGAGAGAGAGAGCAGAGGAGGTGGTTGGCGGCGGTGGCGGCGGCGGAGATGGTAGTGGTGGTTGCAGCCACCTGTCAAGCAAAAGAATCGCCATGGTAACCAGGCTTCGCCGCCATCGGCCACCCGAAGGGACTCGTTTGCTGGGGGTGCGACCGAGACTCGTAGGAATGCCCGCAAGGCTCATATTGAATTTTAAGAAAGTTTTCATCATCGGCGCGAAGAAATGGATGGCTATACCCGAATACAAAGCAAAAAAAAAAAAAAGGAGAACAACGAAGATTACACGCCGAATAAATTCTCTTTGCAACTTGCACATCGCGAACAACAAATTGCTGGTTGCAAAAGATTTTTTCGATTGTCACGTTTGCGATATAATTGCAATAATTTTCTGTTCTATAACGATTTTTGTTTTTCTCTTAAAAAAGCGAATCATGAAAGAGCAATCTTTTTATTTTAAAGTTGACGTATTGCCTTAAAAAAAATATATAATTTTATAAATATGTACATTTTTGATTTTTTAACATAGTACATTTAAGAACTAACAAAATTTATTAGAAGCACGTCAAGCAAATTTGAAAAGTTGTTACATTTTTAAAAAGAGAAATGCAGCTTTCTTAATATAAAGAAATTAGATGTGTTGAATAAGTTTCCTGAGAGAATGCATTTTTTAAATATGTACTACATTCCGACTTAAGTATTCAATGTGTGTAACGATCTGCAATATGAAAACGAATAGAAGCACATAACTATAATCATTTACACGGTTTTCAAGAAAGATTTCTTAAGAAACTTTGCCAAAATTTTCTTAAGAGAAAATTAAAAAAAGATCTGTCGATTTACAAAATAAAAAACTATAATTACAATGCAATACAATCTCATATACGGTATAGTTTTTCTTAAAATAGGTACTCGTTGTGTAATAATATTAGATTATACCATTAAAAAAAAAGAGAAAATATACATTTAACTTGCAATTAAAATTATTAAATTAAGTGTTTTTCCTTATAAAAAAAAAAATATAAAGGAATGGAAATAGTTTTACACAACATTACACTCTAAGCAACGTAGCAGCAAAAATTAAGAAAACTTACTTCATGTCTCTCGGTTTTAATTTAACTTATGATTGTATTTAACTTATGATTAGTCATAATTTATTTCTTTTTCCACATCTGTCTATTTTGTCCAAGTTCTTAGTATACAATTTTTTATTCATTTCTAAAAATTTGTATTTTATTTAAGAATTGAACAAGCTTATTAAATAACACACATTTTATATATTTTACAACAGCGTGAAAATGTAGACTAGCAAAGATAAGATAACTATTTTTTCTCTCTCTCTTTCTTTCATTTACTCTCTTTCTCTCTCTGTCTACGATCTTTCCGCGGAAAAATACAGCGTCTGAATTCACCAAGTAAAACGCGCAACCCCTGGGAGGGTCGAGAACGAAGCAAAAGAAAGTGAGGAACGAACCTCGACCCTCGCGAGGCGAACAGAAAGCAAAAGAAGGGCGGCGCGCGGGAGAGATCGGAGGCCCTGTAATGATCTTACGGCCATGGTAACTTTTTTAATCAGCGCCCGGTTTAATTATACGGTCGATGAGGAGGTACTCGCACACCCTCCTCCTTCTCCTCCACTTCCTCCTCCTCTTCCCGGTCGTCCTTCAGGTCGTACTTCAATCTCCCCGTCGACTCGTTTCGGTTCACCCTCAGTTTTTGCTCCTCTCGCCGAGCTCCTCTCTTGGCTTGTCGAGCCCCCGGCCGCAGCAGGTCCGGTCAGTCGCTCTAACTAGGCACCGACTCGCAAACAAGATTTGACTTATTGCGCCCGAGCGATTTCTCTCCGGCGTTTTCTATCCGTTTTCCGGCAAATGTTAACGCTGACAGACGACGAAAAACGGCTTCATCGACAAGATGTTTACAGCTCATGAGAAAGTCGCAGGCTGCACAAGCCGACAATGCAGAACTGAATGGAATTTGCAAAATAGTGTCTATCGCTAATTAACGTTACAATTTCTTTTTCTCAGTCTTTCTTTTCGCGTTAAAAATTATATTCGCAGAAGTTACCTTTTACAATTGTTATCATTGACCTTACTTTTAAATTGTAAGTTCTGTCGAATTTAGGAAATTAGAATCGCGTTAGAATAGATTAGAAAGAGGATAACCATCTCTCTTTTGCAACTCTTTTTACAAAAGATAATGTAATTCTTGTAAATGTTAATTTTATAAATATTAAAATCGGGATTGAATATATGTATGCTCAAACTGTTTGACAAAGAAAATTAAAATCAAAGCAGATATTAATGAGAGTATTACAAGCAGCTAAGCAACAAGACGAGACTGCCATACAATTATGTTTTGTTGACATAAATTTTTAGTCTCTGCAAAATGATAGGCGAACTTATTTTTGGAAACAATGGGAACAATGGAAGAATAGATAGTTTCGGAGGTGGTCTCTCGTTTGCGATTCATGTAATGGCGTTTTACGCGCCTTTACATCATCGTTAAACATAAACAAAATTTTGTTAAATTAATTTTGTTAAATTTACAAAATTCTCTAAGTACTTTACAAAGAAATCTATCTCTGTAATAAACAACGATACTTCATCTTCTTACAGTTTGAAGAAGTTCGTGTTATTTAAATACTGACTTATTAAAGTGTATAACGGTGACATCCAAATAAAAATATTTGTATACTTTTACCACGCTGATTGGCTTATTTGTGATATTCA
>QVOB01013411.1:0-18227 GCA_014839585.1 Pseudomyrmex concolor
CGCGCATTAGTAGGGGCAGCCGGAAAAGAAATTTCCAAGAAATACTTCCCCTGACGCGGCACGATATGGTGCACTCCTCTGTACACACGTTTCTTGTTATGGCTAATAGAATTGTACATATTACATAAATTACATAGGGTTAAGGTTAGGTTTAGTTTGATGCAAAGAATGCAAAGATAGTTCTCAGGATCGTGTTGTTAGTCCATAGGGTTTGTTCTTTTTCAAAAGGAAAGCAGCCATATAGACATCTGTGATAATCGTGTGTAATAATCCTAAGGCTTCTTTCACATGAGAGCGTAACTTGCGTCAGCCAATCAAATCGTCTCAGCTATCTCTCTGCTCATTCACTCACTCATTCACTTACTTGTACATACATACACACACATAGGGTGCGGTCAAAGCTCGCTGCAAAATGTTTTGAAGCATCGCATCGTTTATCTTTATTCCTCGTTAAATGTAGAATAAAGATAGAATGATGTTTCGAAACATTTGCAGCAAGCTTGACCGCACTCAATAATATACGCGCGCATAAAATATTAGGTGAAGTAAAAAGTTCTGAGCGTTTTTTTGCTTTATTTCGACGATGAAAACGCTCAGAACTTTTTACTTCACCTAATTCTAATGATCATTGATTTTTTGTTTCTTTCTTGAGAATATGGCTGCGTTCGTTTTTTACTGGCAGTACTGAAAAATCTATCATACATGACATGAATTTATAAATTTTCAGTACTGCCAGTAAAAAACGAACGCAGCCCAGCCAGATATGCACACACTTGAGAAATACACACTTACACACAAATTATATAATTTTTTTCAAATCTTTTCTTTTACATTTTTTCAAGTAAATACTAATTTAATGAAATTTTTCTAAATTTATATGTACAATATGTTATTATGATTTTTAATTGTCATGCAGTTAACGAGATATCGTTTTGATTGAAGCGGAAACATTTCCAAAGACCATAGCGTGTCTCCCAGTCAACGAAGAACAGTTCTGGTTTACTCCAAAGAGTGTGATGCAGCGCAAAACTATATTGGGACTGGATAGGAGGGTTGAAATGTGGTGCCCATTGCGCTCTATCTGTCACAATTCTGTTCACATAATTGTAGAACACCTTGGCTTTATGTATCCAACAGAGGAGAGACATAATAGAAACAATTGTGGCGTGAATACGACATGCCAGTTCTATATGATCTTCTTGCAACTGGAAGATGATTTCCTGCAGATTCATAGCGAGACAGACTAAAGCGGCAGCTGTAAAACCGCAAGGTACTTCAATTGCAATCAGACATACTGTACAATACGTCGTTTCCAGATTCATTATTGAATCTTTATGGTTCACTAGACTCTTTAACAAACTGTCGTGCAACAGCTCGCGGTTCAACTTAAAGAACAGCAAATCTTCCTTGAGACAGGACGTAATGTGCAGGTCAAGACTCGTGTGCTCGAAAAAAATTCTTGGAGTATCAAAGATCATCCGGTTGTTATTACGATCTAGCAAAAATTGTAGTACTCTGTTGCCTAGCAAGCTAGTTAATCGACTATGCGATCCTACCATTTGCATCAGCAGCGGAAAGATCGCCGGCGTGAGCGACTCTTCGTACAGGTTTACTTGATGCATAGAAGCGGTGTATTCCAGCGTGCTACCAAATTCTAGAACAATTTCGTCGGTCATGTCTTCTGCAATTGTCCAGGAACACATGTGCTGTATGATTATCAATAGTTTAGCATTCGGCAAGTTCTTTATGACATTTAACAAACAAACTTCTAGACCTTTCTTGAAGTTTGCAAGTGACATTGAAAACCCAGTGGCAAGTGATTGCGTGTCAATTATACTAGTATGAAAAAGTTCAAGCAGTCTTTTTATCGCTATTATTGTTTCGCCCGTATCCGGCCACTCGTATACTTCCAGCAACTCGCATAATGTTCTAAGGACACCGCGAGCTTCGTTAACGTCGATCTCTGGCAAGAGTAGTTTATCGCAGATCCTGTGAGTGAATAATGCACCGCTAGCTGAGTTTATGTCTAATAAGCTGCACATGATTTCGAAACAAAACGTCTCGAACTTCCAAAGCTGATCTTCATAGATAATGTTTACAATTGTCTCTACGATCTCTTTTAATTTTTCTGGCAGATAAATCCTTAACAGAGAATGATAACAATCGCGAGCAACTTTGAATTTTCGTCGACGCTTCCATTCGCACAGTCCGTCTGCATGTAGAAGATCCTCATAATGCAATAAAATCTTTAGTAAACATTTTATGAGCGCGCGATAATCGCGAGATTGCAGTTGCTCCGTCGTTGCATTTCTGATTATTTGCGTGATATTATTCAGAGTTTTATCTCGTATTGGAGAAAGTAAGGAACTTTCAAAGAGGTCGTTTATTCTCTGCCCGAGTTCTTCATCGGTAATCATTGACGCTTCCTAAAATTGTTACAAAACTTGCAAAGTTTGAAGAGAAATATAAAAACACAACACCACTAGAGCTTTTTAGAAAAACGAAATAAAACTATTTTTTTAAACTAAAATTTATGTTCAAAGAAAGAGTAAAATAGATGTATACACAAGTCTTCCTTCTTTTTTTTTTAATAAAAAAAAAAAGCATCAAAAACTAGGTCTGTTTTTTCCCCTGAACTGGCTGCACTATTTCAGAGTTTATCTTTTGTTACACATATTAGAAGAAAAAAATAAATTATCAATCAGTAGATAAACTCTGAAATAGTGCAGCCAGTTCAGGAAAAAAAAACAGACCTACTATGTATACAGATTACAATCTTGCTTTCAAAATTTTTTTATGGAAGATTATAATATACATATATAAATCAATTACATCTTTATGAAAGATATTATTAGCAATGTTTTTTTTCAACATTACTATTATTGTTTATAATAAATATAATTTTTTTTACATAAACATATTGCATGAGTGTTCAAAATTTTTAACGTCGAGATACATAAACAAAAACAATGATTTATTCTATATATACAAAAAAATTTGTTTATATAATATATGTATATATTTATATGTACACTGTACACACTTATATTGTGTGTATGTATATGGGTGCGCACACGTAAATAAGAAGAATAAACCTAAACTACTTAATCAATTTTGTTACAAGATAAATTTATACATATATGTGTGTATATAGATCCGTATTTATGGTTGTTACTTGAATCTCATTTCAAGAGAAACTGTATAAAACATATACGTATATGAAGTATAATATTATAACATATATTACATTATACATTATGTATAATGTACAATTTAATATATAAACACTATATATTTATTAAGTTGTTTGAGAAGCAATTAGCGGGTTTTTAATGAAATTTAAAACCTTGTTATATCGACTCACATAGACTGCGTTCCGTTATTCAATGTCAGTATTCAAAATCTATAATTTATGTGACATATGTTATAGATATTTCCAGGTTGAATATCGAAACGCAGCCATAATTCGACTTGTGTAAATATTTTGTAAATACGGTGCTGTTCGATATGTTTAGTATCTGCGTAATGTTTCGAGTAAACATATTGTTATCTATGGCAATGCCACCTATTGAAAAATGTTACAAACTTTCCGAACAACCTGCGATATATGTATATCATGAAATTAGAGTAGATAACAACCGAGTTCAACAGAACCAAGCACATAGGAAATGCTTTGTCATTATTGATTGTCATTAAAATATATTTTCACATTTATAAATTTAGATGAATAAGCTAACCACAGACAAAACGCTAAATTCTTTTGAACACGGCCGTTATGTAATTTCTTAGAATTCTGAGAGACACTGATACATATCTACAAAAATTCTTAAAATCGAGTCATATCTTTAGTAGTACTAGGTACGTAATTCAATAGAATCATTGTGTGAAATTATACTTAAGTCATAAACTGACATACATTCAATTTCTTTCTACGAATCGACAAAGAAACAAGTAAAAACGCAACTATAAATGCGGGCCTATTTTTAATTGTTTAACATGTTCAACATATTGTTTTCTTACATGTTTTATAATAAAGTAGTAAAACGCGCTTAGAACCATAAATCACCGCCGACATCCTCATCCGGTTGCTGTAGATGCTGCTGTTGCTGGTTCTGCTGTTTAACGCTCTCAGTGTCATCGTCACTCTCAGAAACGGCCAAATCGTCTTGAATTTTATTTTCGCTTTTATCGTCTCTGGCTGGCAAACCGGCCAATAGAAAATCTGACGGGTCGTAATTGGGATCAACATCCATGCTCTCATCTGCGAGCGAAAGATCAAAACATGAATTATATAGTTTTGCAAACAATTAGTTCTACCGATATCGAACTGGCACAATAAAGTAATCCGATTTAATATAACATGATCTTTTTATGTTATGTAAACAAAACGATTTTATGCTGTTGTTTGTTTTCTTATTATTACCTACCTTGTTGAAGAAGCTGTTGTTCACCTACATAAAAACCGACATTGCCTAATTGAACCATTGCTTCGGCAGCCTGTTGACTGTCATCATCCGCTAATACGACAGCTTCTTCTCTGACTTCGCCTAACTCCAATGTCTCCATCTCGTTTTGCTCGGAATGTTCATCTGTATTGAACGGTACTTCGTCAAATTCGTCTTCACTAGAGAATTGAAGATCTGCAATAAAACAAATTATATTAAGTGAGTAAATGTGAGTTAGAGAGAATTATATTACTTTACCTTCTTCGAGTACATCTTTTTTTTTCGAGTTTCTATCAATTTCCATGTCTCCTTCCACATCTACGAAGTCGAAATCGTCTATGTTCGACTTATGATATAGATTTTCCGGAGAACTAGTTTGGCTCTAAAAAAAAACAAATATCAGCAATATTAAACAATGTAAGTAAATTATATTTACAAAGATATACATCAAAGATGATATTAAAAAGATATAGTAAAAATTATTTAAAGTGTAAACTTTAAAAAACTTACGCCTCTGAATTCAGGTTCCGCAATAGTATAATTTTCCTCATCTGGGCCGAGCCATGAGGAATCGATATCAGCTTGTTCCATTGCTCGCTTCTGTACAAGTAATATACTTTTCTCTAGTTGAGTTAAATGTTCATCATACTAAAATCATAGAAAGTACACTTGTTAGAACTTGCAATTTCTTATTCAAATTTCATACTTTTTATTTGTATTCTAGCAAATTATTCTTAATGAAAAGCTTAATTAATATATAGCAATATTTGTACCTCGTCTAATGTCTCTTTACACACTTTGACCAGCAACTCTGCCTTATTTGTAAGCGGAGAATCTTTGCCGTTATAAAGTATACAATTCTCCAAAATTTGTTCAATATCTTTGAGAAAATCGTAACGACTGTGATATTTATGCGCTAAAAATTTTAAGATGAACGCACACACATTTAGATTATTTTTAAGAAAGCAAATTTTCTATGTACAAAACGCATACACAAAACACATATACACAAAAAAGAAGAATTAAGTTTCTTACCAGCTACTTTTTTAGATATCGTTTCCAGATCCATCGGTCTCTTGATAATATTATAATAATCTTTCACCATCTTTTTATTGACGGGTTTCATAAACGGCCATACTTCTTGCATAGATTTCAACTTGTTATTAATGACATTTTCCAAAATAAACGTAAGAGCAACTTGATCATCATCATCAAGAAGGGGATTGATGGCCTTTTCCAGCCTCATTAAACGATCCTCTTTCTCACCAAGTCTTTCAACACACGTATCTAACATTCTTTTTGCAGCCACAGTTAATGAGCTCTTTGCTCCGTTATAAAGCGTTGAGTTTTCTACAATTTGATTAACATCTGCTAAAAACTCTTCTCTACTCTGATATTTCTTCTGCCTCAAATTGTCTCTTATAGTCTGTAGATCCATGGGTCGATGAATGATCTTGTGATAATCAGGAACAACCTGATAACGAGTATATGATAAAGTATTATAATTTACATTGTTATATATAAAAAATATACCTACATTGTAACTTAATCTTTTTATTCGATTTGCGATGTATAATCTTTTATATGAGAAGTTTATTTTTAGACATATCACTGAACAAAATTATAATAATGTAAGATGATAACTTGTGTTGATGCAAAATGATCTTACTTTAGCGTTAACGGGAAACAAAAACGGCTGCACATCTGGTAGATCTCTCATTTCGTTCAGGATACTTTCCAACATCGTTGACATTACGACAACCGGATCCGTCCTACGCCTATTAACTGGTCTTTGGTGTCGTTTTAAGTAATCACAATGATCATCTGTGGGCGGTTTCCTGCGTTTTTTTGAATTTACTGCCTCTTTAGGTACTTTGAGAAGCAATGTGCGTCTCTTCATCTCCTCAGCGTGCTAAAATAAATGAAACAAACGATTTTTTTTTAATCACAATTTTTGAAATAATTTTTAAGTTATTTGCTTAGATTCCGCTAATTAAAAGAAATCAATCTTAAAAAAAAACGAGATACAGAAATAAGAATTGAATGCAAAGATAAAATTTGTTAACAACATTTACCTTGATCAATTTTGATGACAGCTTTACCTTCGTGCCATCAACATTTACTAA
The DNA here is from genome assembly GCA_014839585.1 of Pseudomyrmex concolor. Lineage (NCBI taxonomy): Eukaryota > Metazoa > Arthropoda > Insecta > Hymenoptera > Formicidae > Pseudomyrmex > Pseudomyrmex concolor. The sequence goes on from QVOB01013411.1 coordinate 6,572, forward strand.
ATCTTGATCATCGGTATTTAGCTGTTTCTCAATCTCCTCTTCCTGTTCCTCTGTCATTGCAACATTAACGGGTGCCGTGGTGACGCTGTTTTGATAAAGCGGACACGCTTTGTTGGTTCGCATATGACCGACGTTGCCACAGGCACCGCACTTAAGTTTAAGATCTGGCTTGAGTTTAGGCTTTTTACGTTTAGGAGCAGATGGTTCTGGTTTAGAATGTTTAGACACGGAAGTGGAAGAGGATTGAAAGTTACAGAATGGAAGGATACTAGTCGAGGAAGTAGTTGTTGGAGTATTAGTGCCGCTACGGTCAAACGTACTGTTGTTGTTCGAGACGTTAATGGCGTTACCATTTATAATCGCCGTCCCGCTACCACCCAACATACGATCCCTTTCTTGGTTTCTTTTGATTCGCCGCAACTGTTCTTGAATTCTGCGTTTCTCCCGTTTCATCTCTTCTTTCTGCGCTTCGTCCAACGTTGCAAACTGCTTAATGAACGTCTCATCTTTTGAGTTACGGATCTTGATGTATGTGTCAATTACCGCGGGCTTTCTGACTATTTCAACTCGCGTAAACTCCTTGCCCTCTGGATTCCGGAAAGTACGATAGATTTTTAATACGCGACCCTGTTGCGCATTGAAGTTGCTTACCGGACTGTCATCTTCCTCATCTTTTTTTTTGCTCTCTTTACTCTTTTTATTATCTTGCTCTTGAGCCTCGTCTATTAACAACTTTCGCAATTCATGTCGCTGTTGCTCTTCTCGTTCCAGTGACAGCTGTGTGCTAGTCTTCTTGTTTGACAGCATATTTTCGATGTTTTTACCCATTTCCTCGATATCGGAACTATCTTCCTCCGAGCTCTCACCTTCATCTGTACTCAGCACCTCATTCGATGCCAGTACGCGGTTTTGCAAGTCAAAGATGCGTTGGCACTCCTCTTTATAACGCTCTTGATGTTCGGCGATGGAAAATCTATTGCCTCGCGAGAACTTCGTCATACCTTCTTCGCCGGCTTTTGCCTTCTCCGTCGACAAAGTTCGCACCACATCGATTACTTCCCAACGAGACAGCTTTTTAATTTCTTCCTCAGGCACGCCAAATTTTCGTAGCAATGCCTTGGCATTGTTTAATGACAATCTCCTCAGATCTGCATCTGTGCCAGTCACAGTTCTCTTTGGTTGAGCCTCTTGCTCCTCCTATGAATAAGAAAAAGTAAAATTTTTTTTGCACTGACTATTAACTAAATTGCCGATTTTTAGCACGTATATTTATTTTTAACAAATATCATTATGATACGTTTCTTCAAAGTTATTGAAACAAACCTTGCTAATAGTGGGCTTGTTTGGCACTCTAACATATGAGAAACCTTCGCCACAGCCGGTAGGATCGGCAGGACCGGCTAATTGCAGTAGACATTTTCCCTTCATGGCTTGAATGTAGGCACGCGTTGTGTTCCATGGCGCCACCTTCACCTCGTCATCCATCTTAAGCTGCATATCTTCATCGTCATCATCCTGCGGAGTGAATAAAAATTTCTCGCCGTATCCGGCATCTTTCAAACGTTGCTCGGCCGCTATCATGCTGAAATACGCGCAACACTGTTCGGGCGACACCATTGCGCGGATTTCCTCTTCCGTTGGCAATCTAAAATCCGGCTTTATAACCCACCAGTTAGAGTCCATGCCTATCTCGTGTAAAAACAAATGTTTATGTTAATAATATTACATTTATAAACTTGTGAGAAAATGGTACATGTACAAAAAAAAATTTATTATTTAAACCGTTGTACATTACGTACCGGTTCTTTTAAAATCTGCACATAATTTTAGTCTCTTTCTAATACTGCTCTCACTGTGAGATGGAAAAGCTTTTTTTATATCATCCATTCTAATCCGTCGCGGAGTATCACGCGATTTCCAGAATAGCCGATATATAAAGACTTGCAAAAAATCTCGTACAAAGTTGTTCGCTCTCTTCGAATTAGGTCCTGGCACTTCGTAGAGCGGGCATTCTTGTCCAGCAACGAACAATGCATCAACTTCTCTAATGTGATATTGTTGTCTGAAAAAAAAAGAGATTATAGATAAAAAAAAACGTTCTTGATTAAATATGTAAAATATAAAATAGACCAAAAAACGTAAAAAAAAAAAAAAAAAAAAAAAAAAATTAATTGTAATACCTTGTTCGTATAACCAAGAAATCAGTATCAGGAATTTTATGCTCGTAGATAGGCGCACGATACATATTGTTTTCGATAGCCTGAATACTCTGTCCGGGCGTAAGAATACCGAGAAAAGGGCTAGTGTGAGCGTATGCTGTTTCGCCATATCGATATGTCTGTGGACCCTGATCTTTGCCGGCCCTCCTTTTGTAATAATTCTTCACTTTAGAGCACATACCGACCTGATTCATAAGCGGCGGATGTTCCTCGGAGAATTCGATGAGAACTAATTCACCATCCCTTCCAGTCAAGTCCTCAGGTGTCCTCATAAAAAACACGTCACCTCCACCAGAAGCAATTCTCTCTTGTTCGCGTTGCTTTGCTTTCTTTTTAATGTGTTTTAGCAGAGGTGAGACACTGTGAGGTCCTGGAAGAGCTAACGGACCATGACTAAACCTTCGTAATGGCGGTCTATGAAAGTTCCTCAATCGCATTGGACCCATGTGTGTTTGTACAAAAGGGACGCGCAACTCCACTACGGGAGTGCTGTGCTGTATCAAGTTGCCACCACCGACCTTCAGCCTCAGAGTAGTTTCCGAAGATTTCGGCATGTAATACGTATCATTTGATATGTTGAACGGATCTCGGTCGGGCGACTTTGGTGGTGGTGGCGGAGTGTCCTCTTCGAGAACATTAATAACACCTGCTTTGCCTAGCAATAACTTGCTCTTCTTCACGTGCGGATGCGGAATCTTTACTTTAGGCTGAGGACCGTTATCTTTGTGTAAAAGAGCCGGATCGATATCATCAGGTATGCCCAGAATTATATTCTCATCATTTGGGTCTAACGTAAGAATTTTCGGCTTTGGGATTTTTTTCATGTTCTCTGGATCCCAGATGACTTCTTCTTCCCACAAACCATAGACCAGTTCTTCGTTTTCCACAGGGAATATAGAGTACCAGGTGTCGTCGTAATTTTCCTCCCGCTGCTGCTGCTGATTTCCTTTTCCCATATTAATCTTATTTTTCTGAGACTGCATGTGCAACGGTGTGGTAATTTGTGAAGTAGCTAGTCTAACATTAGGTGCCATAGGAACAGGCGCACCTTTCCCTGGCTGACTAAAGGCTTGTGCAGTTCTGTTACCACTTGAAGGTACCCAACCGGCTGCGTTGTTCTTACTATTCAATTTTTGCATTACCTATATAAAAGACACACACACACACACACACACACACACACACACACACACACACACACACACACACACACATGTAGGTCATTAAGTTTTTAACACAGTATATGATAAACATTGTTTGTAAAATTAAATTATTAAACTTACCTTATGCTTTATGTCATCTCCATTCCAGACGACATCGTCCTCCCAATGTAATTGAGATACCATTAGGAATGCATCGTCAGCAAATTCTTCACTCTTCATTTCCGATGTGTTGTTTTCTTGTTCTTCTGTCTAATAGTAAAATTCGTAGTAACTTTAAAATTTAGGATATATGTGCGATAATAAATTAGATATTTGTACTGAATATGAGATAAAATAGCACACATACTTTCTCAGTTGTCTTGAAACCATAATTAAATCCATCTCCGGTTTCAGGTACTTCAAGCATATCGTACCACAACTGTGCAGGTCCAAACCTCCAATCAGCTACTTTGGGTCCCATATCACCATTTTCTCCTGTTTCACCCATTTTACCAGTTTGTTCTTTGTCTTCTACTGGTAGCAACAGTTTACTCTCATCATCAAAACGACATGCCTCTGCATTTGGTTCTGGACCATATTGCATAATCCATCCCTAAAACAAATAGAAATCTAAAATTAAGTATGCATAAAGTAAGTGTTTATTTGAATATCATAAAAATAAATGTACTAAAAATTTATCTCGCACCTTGAACCTAGGTCTTTTATCTTCCAGATCAGAGCCAGAATCTGAATCTTTGACATCATGATGTTTTTTTTTCTTACGTCGCTTTCTCACACCTCTCCAAATCTGTGGTAAGCTGCTTGGTTTACCAGGACCAAACAATCTTGAGAATCTAAGGACTTTATCGGTACGAAAGTCTGGGAATAATTCAGTAACATCGACATCAGCATACTTTGATGGCAGCATAGAAGCCAGAGGAGTCTCCAGTTTACGTTGACGTGCTGCCTCTGCCTCTTCTGCTGTCAGCATTTCCTTTTCTTCAGGTATTGGTGGAGGTGGCATCAATTGTTTATCTGACTTGTTGTCAACTTCCTCATCGTCAGCATCGTAATCTACATTTTCTTTTTCTGCTTTCTTGTTAAGTTCATTATTCTTAGCTAAAAACAATTTATTTCTTAATTCTTTGTCGTATTTGTAAAAACATAATTAACATTTTTATAACAATTTTTAGCTCAATATATGTGATTTTATATTATAAAAATAAATATATACGCATAAGTAGAGGATATTATTTTATTATAATCATGCACATTCTTTTATTATAATAATACTAACAAGTTTCTTCATTTATATCATCTGCCAATTCATTTATATCAGAAAAATCTAAAGCTGTAGGTGATTTTGTAAAGTAATCTACATCCATATCATTTACAGTTGTATTCTGACTTTCTGACTTATTATTCGTGTCACTTTCTTTTTCTTCGTTACTACAGTCATTCCGCATCATTTCATTGATAAATGAGTTAAAACCGAGACGACCGAGAGAAGCTAAGTGTTGTTTGGCTTCAGGATCCAGGATATCATCTTCTAATTGACCATTATCATCAATATTGCCAAAGAGAAAACCAGTAATATTGAGGCCAGACGCAAAATCTTTCTCATTCTCGTCTTCGGAATCTCCCATTTTTCTTTTATTGGAATTTAAACGTCACTTAAAAGGTTTTTAAAAAGCCTAAAAACGTTTCACTTTGCAATTCAGTCACAGATTAATTCACTTTTTTTGATCGCGTAGACATGTATATATTATTGTGATTTGTGTAGAGAAATACCAATCCAATTTTTGTAACTCAACATCGAACAGTTGCATACAAATCACGATTTAACATGTGTATTTACATGGTATTACATCTATAACTGTGTACAAGAGACATAAATCAACTATGGACATGTACGTACGGAACTCTATCCACATTCACGCACTAACTTGTGATCACAAGAGTAAGGCTGGATCCTCATGCAGACACCGGCACTTTGACACCGAGCGTTGATTGGTGAATGGCGGGTAGTGAGGGTAAATGTGAGAGTAAATTTACCTTCACTACCTGCTTTTCACCAATCACGCTCGGTGTCAAAGCGCCAGTGTCTGCATGAGGATCCAGCCTAACACACAGGAGTAATAAAATGGGCAATTCCCATTTCGCACTATCTACTGTCAGTCGATGAAAGACGCGTATTGAAAGACGCAAAATAATTACTTGTATAAACAAAAATGAATACTCTATACTGCCTACTTTCATTGTACATTGTACATTGTAGATGATTCTTTATACTTAGTTCAAATTGAGAAGAGAAACCAGATAGACGAAAACTCGTCCGTCTCTCTACAGCCATTAGCTGTCAGCGATTCAGCAGTGTCTCGCCAATTCTGCATGCAACAGCTGTGTTCCAAAATTCGCTGCCAGTATTAAAAATGTATAATATGATGACAGTAGGTTTGTTCTTTTACCATACACTAGCTGCACTAGTTTACAGTCTTTCTTTTTCCTTCTAATAGAGATAAAAAAGGATAGACTGTGAACTAGTGCAGCCAGTGTATGGAAAAAGAACAAACCTATTAACTATAAGTTTTTAGTACTAGCAGTGAATTTTGGAACAGTTAACGCTATCCCTACCTACTTTGCCCGCTTGTTAAGGCCATCACACACAGGTTCGATTGCGGTGTTTAATTACGATTAACCAATGATTAAGCAAGCTGCTTTTATTTTTATTGGTCAATCTGCAACTGTTAATTGTAACCATAACCGCAACTTGTAGCTATAATTCACGTGACATATATTTCCAGTACGGCAGTGAATTTCGGAACACAACCCTAAATCGCAATTAATTGCAGCGAACCAAAACAATCGGAGAGTTACAGCAAGTGTTTTTGTTTTATTTTAAGAAATAATATATTATTTCGATAATGGAGAACAGTGGTGAAAGCGGAGATGATAATGGTCCTTTAGGATCGACAGCTTTTCTAGGAGGAGGTTCTGTTACAGCGTCTTATATCGGTGTACAATCTGATGATATCGAAGGTAGGTTAAAGTTTTTTAAAAGATTGCATTAAAAATATTTATAATGAAACGGTACAAATGTTTTGTGTGTTTTTGAAAATATTATTTAAATTCTAAATAATATTTTAATTCAATTTTATCATTTTCTGCTGCTTCCAAGTGGGATATATAGTTTCTTAAACTACACACACACACGTGTGAATGAACCGAAATACATACGTGTAGCAATGTAATAGTTTAAATAGATGTTTTAGCTTTTTTTCCTATTTTAGTTGTCTTATTTGTCAATTCTACTATACTATTGTAGTTATATTAATCCTTCACGGACAGGGTCGTCTCCCAGACTCACTTAAAAATTGCGTATCGGTGTTTCTAGTAAAAATTACTCTTTTTTTTAACACTTATATCTTCAAAACTACTAAAGATTTTTTCAACCTGTTTTTTATCCACGCAGTATCGTTTTCGTAAAAAACAAAATTTAAAAAATATTGATTTTTCTCGGAAATATATATTTAATTTTAAAGTGGCGTCTTACGAGTTTGTTGGTCATTTTTGAGTTCTGTCCGCGAAGAGTTAAGTAATAACAAGGGTTCAGTAATAAAGATAGAAATATCAGCATTGTTTTATATACTTTTGTTAATTTTTATATATTTAGATAATCTATAGATAGATCTATATATAGATCTATATATAGATAGATCTATATATATTTAAAATGATTTAAAGTTTTATGAATTATTGCAAAAACTAAAAGCATATTTCACTATTATTAGCAGTATTGAAAATCTATAGATTCAGGTTACATATATACTATAGATTGTTAGATACTGCCAGTAATAATGGGATAGATAAAAAAGATTCTAATAATAAATATTACATTAAACAGATGATCCTGAAAACACTGATGATTCCAATCATGATGCATCAGATCCTCTGCACAGCCCTGGAGCTTCCACTGGCAGTGGACCTCTTCGTGAACAAGATCGCTTTTTGCCCATAGCAAATGTTGCCAAGATCATGAAAAGAGCCATTCCTGAAGCTGGCAAAATAGCTAAAGATGCACGTGAATGTGTTCAAGAATGTGTTTCTGAATTTATTTCATTTATCACATCGGAAGCAAGTGACAGATGTCACATGGAGAAGCGTAAAACTATTAATGGTGAAGACATTCTGTTTGCTATGACTACGCTTGGCTTCGATAATTATGTCGAGCCTTTGAAAGTGTATCTGCAGAAGTATCGAGAAACAACAAAAGGTGACAATTCTACCAATGCTGCTACAACTTCTGGCAATGGAAAGACAGAACCCCAAAGTAATATGTATGAGGATCAATTATTTGCTATTACAGCAACTGCATCCAGTGTAACCACTTCTGATCCTTCTGTTATCTATAGTAGTTACTCATCCAATGAGCAGGTGCAGTTTCCACTCTCCTGATCATTGGGAATCGGAGTAATTGGTGTAATGTATTATAATGTATGAGGACATATGTGAAAGAAGATACATGATGATGATGATGATGATTGCATATCATTCCTAAATCAAGAAGAAAACAATGCCTAACATTCAGGCAAAGTAAAGTATTCTAAAACTTAAAACCTCATTGTTGTAAGAAATAGACACAAACGCGTTGTAAAGGTTGTTTAAAACTGAATACTGAGAGGTAATCTTTATAAAATAAGGAATTTATGTAATAAATCTCAGACTATGATAAACTACAGATTTAATTAACAGTGATGGATTTTTTGTTTACTATTTTGAACACATGACAAAGATAGAAAAGATGTAGTCGATTCCTTTATTTTTCTATAGTTTAAGTTCTAAAGACTTAGACTACTCTTGAGGCTGCGAAAACTCGCGGGTTCAGGCCGCAACGGAAACTAGAGCCGGCTGTAAGAATCGGCAGTAAAAAAATTCGTATATGTATACACACACACACACACACACACATGTAATATATGTATAGAATTCATTTTCGTAGAAAATATCATGCCGCGACCTTGGATGTCCTTCACTCCGTTAGTTGGGCAGGTGAGAGCAAGAGCTCATGTCCCTTGATCGCTGGTGACAGAGAGCAACTTGTCAGTGCGATCGGTCGTTCTTGTTGCAGTTCTTGCTGCGATGACGACAGTAGCGACGCGGTCGGCAACATTTTTGGTCGCGTATCCACTTTTCTTGCCTTCTGCTTCTTGTGCAAAGTATCGACGTGACAGAATCTTCGACACCGACAGCAGCGGCAGTGACAGAGACATAACAGCACGCGGAACAAACAGCACAACAATCCGGCACAGAACAGCGTCGGACCAATCAGTCTCAGCTGTGGAGTCAAAAAGCCTTTCTCTCCGCTGCCAACGAATGATATCACTAAACCAAGCGCCGTGGTCCCTAAACCCGCATAAAGCACAGTATTGACCGCCGCGCTGACTTGTCCTCTGTGACGTAAGGAGTTACTGCTGTCATCTTCGTCGTCTTCGCCGCTGCTTCCATAGCAATAATTAGCGTCTCTGATCTAAAACATGTAATATCACAGGATATTATATCTCGCTGAACTTATTGCGATCGATTTAATAAAATTTGGTCGCTATTTTATAAAATCTTACACTTTAGCCAACCGAATAGAGTTGTAGTCAGTTCTAAATATTTGCATAATAATAATAATAATATAAATATAAAATTAATTTATACATTACATATATACATTCTTAGCTGTGTGTTTAATAAAAGTAATTTTAAAAGAGAAGAATTAATGCGCGCAATAATGTTGCAGCAAATTACAATTTGATCTGGATTTGCCATTTTACTGTTAGAGAAAAGTTCAATTTTAGTCAGATTTACTGACGCGTTTTGTGTGTCAACTTTTATATATTCTGTATCGCCACTTAAAAAGTTACCACTTTTGATATCTTAAGTCTTCAAAAATTGAAAAAAAAAAAAAAAAAAAAACGATTGGAAATATTAAACAGTAATTCTTAAAAGACCAAAAATTTAATTTTTACTAGCTTGAGCAACATTTTGTCGCTGTAACAATATCTACTTGGCACAGTTGTCCAAAGATAGCTATTAAGGTTTTGAAATCTATTTCGATTGAAATTTCGCTTTTCCATTATTGATCTATTAAGATAACAAATAACGCGAGATTTTTTATATGAATTGAGTCAGGAAAAGTGTATAATAGCTATCCAGCTACTCCCAAGAAACAAAACACAGATGATGTTTTTTAACTGATATGCTTGTCGAACGATACATGTTTGTTTTATTTTCCTGCACTGGCTGCAATAATTCATAGTTTATCTTTTTTTTATCCATAAAAGGAAAAATAAATTTTGAACTAGTGCAGCCAGTTCAGAGAAATAAAACAAATCTATGATAGCGAATTCAGACCGGTTCACACGTTACACAACAATAAGATTGCATTTTTCTTTGTCTAGTAAATAAATAAAAACTCGATACGCTAAAGACGACATCACTAAATGAATATACATTTACATTTGTTGGTGTATAAATATAGTAGAATAAATTAATATCTCGATTTTTTAACCATAAAGTTTTTTTTATATACAATTCAAATTTATATAAAAATGGTCTTTTCCTCTTTAATATTATATCAATTCCAGAAAAATTACTCTGTTTCTTTTCATCCATCTTCGATGCGCTTCGCATTGCTTTGTTCTGTAACCGTTTCCGCGGTAACCAGACGATGTGGGAGATAAAGCAAGCGACGAAGGTCTGTTGCATCCTTCCCATGCTGCTTTACTGCCAGGTCCGGCGCACTGAAATATGTAACTTTTAGACTATGAAGTAATTAATATCAATATAAGAATTGCATGGTTTATTATTACGAGTACTCAACAGACATTAAATAATTTAATTTTAGTTTTAACATTATTTAGAATTGAGATTATATTTTGTAATTACTTTTTCACAATAGTTTCTCGAAAGAGAAAATTGTTTTAAACACATTTTTGAATTTAATATAGGTTTTTTAACTTTATGAATATATATCGGCATTTATATTTTTTGTGTGTTATATATGTATGAATAAACAAAATATTAAAAGTTTTCAGTAAGACAAAAATGATAGCAGTGAAATGTGCTCTACCTAAAGAGCAATTGATAAAGTTTGCCTCGAGAAATCTCCTCAATCAAAATCTAATATAAAATATTTCATGTACTAGTATTCGCAAAACTTTTCTTATTAACATGTTTGGTTCTAAATGTTGGTCGGCTTTTTGGAAAAACTGCGCAACGTCATGTAATCTGCGATGTTCACGCAACAAGGAATACGATTGCTCCTCGACGACCGTGATTTGATACTTACCCCGTACACGTAAGATCGTGGGGGATATCGTGGAAACGGTGGAATAAGTCTGGTGGCGAAGTTGGAAGGTAATTCTCGAAAATTCACCACCTTACCCCCCCGTAATCGCTGTTTCTCCCGTCTAATCAATAAAGCAGCCTGCATTCCGCTCATTCATTTGCAAGTGCCGAGATCCCAATTTTTTCTTAGCCCCTCACTGATTGCCAGATATTTATTCTTTTTTTCTTTCTATTTTCCTTTCTTTTCTATGTTTTATTTTTTAATTCTTTTTCCCGATAATAAAAAGATCACTTTTGTTTAGTTTACCTCAGAGATCTATCACTGAGATCCCATTCGGTGCTGGACGTAACGATCTACATCTAACATCATTTTACCCGCTATCATCATCGCTGTTCATATCTGCCGGCGGTAATTGTGGGAGGCATATTTCATGCTATACTGAAATTACATTGTGAATCTTTTAGCCAACTTGTGTGGGCGGCAGGCAGCCAAAAAAGATTTGGGCGTGGAGAATTGTCGCCTTTCTCTTACTGCTTGATAGATTTATCGCGTATTATACGCCACCAGACAGCCGATCGATGCTATTTGCTATACCATATATGTTGCACGAAGTGCCGGTAAAAGAGAGATGAGAGAGTTGTGCAATATCAGAAAGTAGTAATAGTGTAGTAGAGCATATATATACAATATGTGTATGTGTGTAGAGTTATATATATACACACCCACACACACACATATATATATAACTCTTGAAGTGAAAGTGAATCGCGCTAAAGCGATTGTGAATTCGTATAATCTCCGTTAATCAAACTAAATAATATAATTACACTAGGCAGAGATAACTATTGCATGGTAAGAATAATCGAATCGCATTTGAGTAAAGTCTTCTTGCCGAAGATTTTAACAATAATAAAATTAACATATCTTGCCGACACAAAATTGTATATTAGAGAAATATA
>QVOB01013412.1:0-16969 GCA_014839585.1 Pseudomyrmex concolor
TCCATGGAGAATTACATGCTGACGGGGGAGAAAGCCACTAATGGCGGCAATGAAAAGCGCGAGTCCCTCGGAAGTCCCCCTCCCCCTCCCCCCTCGTAAGTCGATGATTTCGTTTCTGCCGACGCATGCATATGCAAAGTACGAGATGCAAAATTTACCGCGAGCGCGCAGACCCTCGTATAACGGTCTCTCGCGCGGTTGTGCATGCGGTAGTAACGATACGCAAATGATCTCTCCTCTCGACTCGATTTCAGGATACTGCTATATAAACTGCTGTATATCGCATTAGATCTTATTACCTTAAGTATGACTATGTGTGTATGTGTGTGTTGCGCCGCGTAAACGTCGGCGTGATGTTATGACATTAAATTGCCACCCGTCGCGCACGTCGTCTTCTCACATCCGCGCTAAGTCGCGTTGAATATCCGGCAATCAAGACCGACGAACTGGCGGGCGATACATCCACCACCTGGTTATGTATTGTAACATATCCGGTCTTTTCAATCTTCATTTCTATTTTTCCGATACGCGACTGTCGATAAGTAAAATTGTACTGTTTTTTTTGTTTATCTCTTGAAAATTATCTCCCTGAAAAGTATTGAAAGCGTACGAATCTCTCTCTTTCTTTTTCTTATTTTTATTATTTTTTTTTTTTTGTTTCTATCGGAAATCGTATTTCTGAACGTCCGTAGCTACCTAAAAATCGATACGTGCGTGTGCGTGCGCGCCGACATTTGTTTAATATTATATTTTTGTATTTATTTTTTTCCAAAAAAAGCGTCGAATTTAAGTTAACAGTTAATCCCTCTCGGATTTCACGTTGTGCAACAAATAAACCGATGCGCAATCCGGAAAATAGCGCGCGCGCGAACAGCTCTTTCCTTTTGACACGGCCGCCGGACAAAGCGAGCGTTTTGCGAGCGCCAAAGAGTTTCCAGTTTACTACCGGAAAAACTCGTTTTACCAGACACGGCGGGGGAGGGTGGAAGAGATGACCTTCAAAGAGCACGATCGATACATACTCGAGAAACGTCAAAGAGGCGCAGCGGCGCGCGGCTCGGGCGAGAGAAAGTCGTACGCGGAAGCGCGCGCGGGAGACGGTCATTTGGCGAGGATTGGCGATGATAGACGACGACGTGCAGCGAGGGAGACTTCGCTTGTTTCCCGGGAAATAGCTATCGCCCGATAAGTATCGACGATCCACCTGCGCCATCGCGGTAAGAAGACGATCGAGCCGAGTAAGGAGATCAAATCGATCGATCCCGCCTTTTATTTCCTCCGCGCCTTGTCTTCTCCACTTCTCTGTGTGCGTGCGTGCGTGTGTGTGTGTGTGTGTCGCTTTCTCTGGCCTTATATATTTTATTAACGTCCATTTATCCTGCCGTTGAAGTTTACAACTCGGCGAACTCTCGGCACACGACGACGTCGTCGTCGAGTCCATTTGCTCGGACAGAAAGAGATTCGGTCGCGCGCTACCGCGTCGCCGAACTAGCGCGAGAAACGCACTCGTATTTCACCGACCATCCATTCCCCAGACCTGGGATTTTTGTTCTGATCTTCGTCGCTTTCGATTCCGTTTTTTCCAAGAGGGCCAATAAACAACGCGCGCTCGTACCACACTTGAGTTTAATTGCGCGCAGTTGGGTAACGAGCGATGTAATCCGCGAGCTCTCCCTCGGCTTTCGCGGCTTTCTTCGCTTTGTCAAAAGACGAAGCGCGACCGCGACTTTAAGCCCGAATCGCTAATTCCGGATGGCTGATTCAATTAAGACAACGGTTTTCGCACGCTGTCTAAAAGACGCGGGCTAAAGACCGTCGAACGGGGAATGAGGCGGTTCTAAAGAGGATGTGCCCGAGTGTTGGTTAGCTTTCTTGGTGCGTGCACACGCTGCAATGGCGAACTGACTGCTCGGCGGGAGCTGGTTCGCGGACGTGGCTCGAAGACCAGAACCGGCTCGGTGGTTTTCTTGCGGTAAACTGCATTGACCGAGAGAGGCGCCGCCGGCTCGCTTTGGTGCATACACGTCCGAATCATCGGGCGCTTGATAGGGAACCGCCGGCGGGACGAGAGAATGATGGGCCGGCTGTGCGGCCGGATATGCGCGGGATGCAAAGTAGAAACGACCGCGCGGAGCAGGAGGCTGAATCCACGAAGAGAAACGACGACGGCGTTCTGGCTCAGACTCGCCAAAGGAGAGTCTGCCAAATCCGCCGTTTGTTTGCCCATCGATTCGTCCATGTCAGAAACCCCCCTCCCCCCCAGGAACTGTGCAAACTCCCGGAGAGATGCTCCGGCCACGGTTAGTCGAAGAAAATTGCAGCATCTGCGGCATTGCCGCGATTTTCACATCGGTGAGAAATCAGATATAATATATGTCTATTCGATTCTTAATTACATTGACACAGACATTAGCGTGGCTTTGCCGGAAGAAAAAACGTGCACGATTATTCTATTCAAGTACGTGTGTAATAAAATGTTGCGAGAAAGGGCAATTTTCTCACTAATGGAGCGAATGCAGTAGTTAATTACATCGACGGATAACGCAATTATATAATGAAAAAAAAAAAAAAAATTGTTTTTTTATGTTATCTTCAATCGCAACTTTCGAACAACAAAATGGACACAATAGAAGCGGACATTTAAAAGATGCAATTTCGTCGTTCGTCGATTCGTCTCATGTCTGAGTGAATGCGCCGGCGGAATCGGTGTTAATGACATTAAGATACCGGACAACCGATTCTCGTTAAAAAGTTTCGATTAAAATGAATCCTTTTAGCGCGCGAGCGTTGCGTCTTTGTCTGTCCGGATCTTCGGCTTCTCTCTTCAAAATGGGCTCGGTCGCCCGGCCCTTACGTCGAGCTTGACAAAAAATCTAATTAGAAGTGGATTAAAATTTAATCACTCGCTAAAGGAACTTATCCTGGGCGTTATCGGTGGGTGGTGTCCTCTTCATTTAATTGTAGCCCTGCTGTAGCTCGGCCCCTCTCTTCGCTCTTTCCGGTTTCACCCGTATCTTCCGATTATACCAGACTTCGTTTTTTTCTCTTTCTCTCTCTCTTTCTCTCTCTTGCCCCAGCGTACTCTTCGTCTCCATTTTCTCCGTGAACCCTCGGCACTTTTTCGAGCCACGATCGGGCCTTCGTCGGGCAACAATTTACTTTGCATAGACATTAAACTCTGTTACTTAATCGGGGCTACCGTCGTCGTCCCACCTTAAACGCCATGGATGGCAACACTTTCTTGCGCGTGGGTGGAATCTAAAGGTTCCCGACTGCGAACTTTTCTCGTCCTTCTCCGGGAGTAATCGCCTTTTCTCTGGTCCCCGATCGTGCGTGCGCAAAACGAGGAAGGAAGAAATTCACTTTTCGCAAATTCCCCGGCGCACGTGATTCGAAAATGGGCGCGTTTGAATATATTGTACGTGCGCATCGGGTTTCACATTGCCATTTTAGCACGATCGCTCGTTTTGATTTTCTGCTCATCGAGAGAAAGAGAAATTGGATATCAAAGTTGGTTATTAAACAAAATACCCACACTCTTCGCTAATTTACTCCGCCATCGCAATCACTTTTCACCCAACTTTCCATTTTTTTTTTTTTTTTTTTTACACGCGCAATTGCGCATATTCGTTCGCACAGTCAATTAGTAGAACCCAGCAGCACGGATTTTTCATACTTGGATTCGTGACTGTGATTCGAGATTCAACAGTTGCGATTATATTTCAAAGGCAAAAATTAGCGGCTGTTACATATGGTTACCATTCTCAATCGCGACGTAAAATTATTAGGTACGGCGTGTGTGCTGTTGTATAATTCACATACTTACTTCACGTGACCTTCGTTATCTACGTGAAGTTTCTTAAGCAACCAGGTCAGTCCTCGGCGCATCAGCGACGCCGTTTCCGTACGAGAATCTCATCTCGCCGGCGCTCACTTGCACCGGATAACGAGAGAGTAATTGGGGAGAAGATTAGATTCCGCTATGGGGGCCGAGAGTGCGCGCATTCGACTCGGAGACTTACGCGCTGTCCCGTGCAGCCCTTCCGGTAAAAAGATGACCTCGTTACACTGTCGCTTCGCCGAGAGTATATACGGTTCGCGGTAACGGGTTAGTGCGGCGCGTAAGTGATCTTCCTGACCGGTGCTGCCGGCAACCGTCTCCGACCGAGGGCGAATTCCTCACGAGGGAATTCTCCGGTATATAGGCACGAAGTGCAGCTCTCTCTCTCTCTCTTTTTCTCTCTCTCTCTATCTCTCTCTCTCTCCATCTCCGCCATCAAAGATTCAGTTGCTCTCGCACGCACCTCTGCGGCTCGCCCACGACCTCACGCCGACCCCAAATCCTGACCCCTTCGTTTCGTGTCTCGCGACTAAGCCCGACATAACCGTCGTGCGCTATTATATCCGCCGCTGTCGTCGTATCGATCTCGGCGCTTCCTAATCCGATCTTCCTCGCACCTATTAATTTCGCAGCCGCGATAATGCTCACGCGATATCGCGCAAATACATTGCGTAACGTCGCCAAGTCGCTCTCGTGCCTCTAACTCGCTCCCGAGGAGCGATAAGTTCGATGTTGTGTAACACTATGTAAGGGGCACGATATTTCGCTCCCGCGCGCACACACTCTCTCTCTCTCTCTCTCTCTCTCTCTTGTGCCGGCTTTATTAAATACAAAACACGTATACAACGCACAAGCACTTTGACACTATCGCGTGCGATCGTGTGCGAGTCTTGAAATTAGTGAAAATTACGAAACCTTTGATTGTATCGCGTATTAAGTTTTTTTCCGACGTCGATGATTATAATGACGTCGCAATTCTTTGCGATTATACTTCGAAAAGTTTTACAAAAATCGTGTTTGTACGCGCGATCAGTGATAAGAACCTCGGTATGTTTCCTTAAAGAGGTGGAATGTAATAACGCTAATATTTTCGCGTGTCAACGTAAAATGATATTGTCTTTAAAATGAAACGTTCGCAGACACTTCTTAATCCGAGCATAAGCGGAGCTTGTCGTGTTACGATAATCCTATGGAACGATAGAGGGTGCGAACTCCCCGAAGTTGAATATACAAGGAAGGGTAATTAATTGACAAGCCTTATCCGTCAACCGCATGTTCGCTAATCCTTCCGCTGTCAACCCTGAAAGCTTCTTAAGAAGATTTTTCCTCTAAAATCTATTTAGTGCTAAAATTAGCTTAGTATGTTTCTATTAATAAAATATTTTATAATTATAAAATAGTACATTATACTATAGGTGTCTGAAAAATTTTGACACAGCGTGAAGAGATAGATTGAGTCAATCTGAACAGAAAAGTCATTTACAATTTTGCAAAATTCACAATATTTATTGAGTTATTAATTAATTAATGCGAGCCAATAAAAACGCCTGGTCCGAGCTCTGTAGAATTTTATGATTTTTAGTTGTAAAAAAAAATTGCTCGTGCAATGTCCTAGCAAAGAAAAGCAGATCAAACAAGACGACGTGTGACACAACTTCTTGTGATCAGCTGATTTTCACGGCGATACAACTGAAAATCACACACGCCTACAGAGTCCGGATCATCCGCTTCTTACGCGTTCATTAGCTCACATTAATTAATTAATTAATTAATAACTCAATGAATATTGCCAATTATTACTTGCATTAATTAATTGATAACTCAATAAATAAATTGCAAATTTTGCAAAATTGTAAAGGATTTTTTTCTGGTCAGATTGATCCACTTTATCTTCGTACTTCGGCTTTGTCAAAATTTTTCAGACATCCTGTGTATGCGACATATAAACAAAAAGATCGTAAAAGTAACAATAACAAAGTATCAACTTTAAAATAAGCACAAACGACGATCAGTAGCAAAAACTGTTTTATCAAACATGAAATTATTATTTTATAATTACGCCAACTTTCAACAATATTTTCTTCAAGTTGTCTTGTCCAAGAGAATGAAAACGACAGAGTTCGAGGCGTGGGTGGTCGGCGAAGGAAGTCGCGAATTCGATGCGCGAATACATCACTGAGATCCTGGTGCGTGTAAACAGCCTGCAGCGGACCACGAATTAACTCTCTCTCCTGGAGATACCCGAAGCTACCGTTGACTTATTCTCCCAGAGGGAATTCTCGAGTAGAAAAACAAGATTATCCCCCCCCCTGCGGGATATAAAAAAGAAGCAGCCCTCCCGCCATCGTTCTTTCAGGACGGCGGCGCCACTTCGGTGAGATATCTTTCCGCTGCAGAAAGTGATACTTCGATTTCGTGATAGTTACTGAACGAGATACCAAGAACACGCGGGCTTTACCTCGTTGATTTATTCACATTCCGATATAATATCGATAATATATCCATGTCCGATCTATCTTCTCTTGGTTTGATTTGTAAAAAAAAAAAAAAAACATATATTTTTCTTGTACACACAAAATGTTTCTATAAAAAACAAGATTTTATGCTAAATCGAAAACTGCACGATTTGTTGATTGATGAAACTGAACAACGTACGGCTTTTAAATAAAATACAAAACTCGGTGTGCGAAACACGAACGCCGCGCTATGCGTTTCGATGGAGCGTAAAAAATAATACTCATAAAACATTGCTCACATCGTTAAAAGCGAGCCAGAGCCATTTGGAAATTTCAAGTGTGCGCTCGTGGTAGAACTCGAATAATTGGCACTGAAAAAGAAGTTTTGCCACATCGAAAAAAAAAAAAAAAAAAAAAATGGTACCTGCTGCCAATTAGATTTTTTAATTATGGTTCATCGTTCACGTGTACACACACACACGGTATTCGCGGCGGCGCCCGGCCGAATGCGCGTTGCATCATGCAAAAGCGGAAACATAGTTTGAAAATTTCGTCTTTCGGCGGCGCGCAAATCAATTTTTCGCGCACTCAATTTCTCGTAAATCGCAAAATAACCGGTTTGTCGCGCTTTATAATAAAGTCATTAAAAACTTTTAGTTTAATCGCGCAAATTACGCAAAAATCCTTTAACTGTCTGTTAAATGTCACACCCACGTTATCGAGATTAAAAAAATCTTGAAAGTACGCGGAGAGAAGTTGGCAAAGAGAGAGAGAAAGTAGGAGAGAAAGCTCCTTATGTCAAGAGTAGTTATTTCCGAAGAAGTCGGAGGCGCTTAAGTTTCAAGGAGTCAACATCGTACTCCCTTTGCGCTCCCATTCCCTCCCTTATCTTTCTCTCTCTCGTCGGGGTGCTTATTTAAAAATCTCGCCGCAGCGATTCGGTACGGCAGCTCCTGCGAGACTTTGCTCGCAAAGTTAATGCAATGCAAGGACGGAAAGCGCGCGAAAACAGCGCGCGCGGGAGAGGGAGAGGGAAGAAGAGTAGTTCCAGGAGTGTCTTCTCTAACTACCTGCGACGAATTAAGGGAGGCCAGGAGCGAAATTAAAAGAGTACCCGAGAACTCGAGGGGTTCAGCACGTTCCAATTATTTGCACGAGGCGCGAGGATGACTGTAGAGTCGACATTTTTTCTTCGTCTTCTCTTTATTTTCACGGACCAGCTTTCGCCGTCTCATTTTCTTCGTTTGCCGTGTGATGCGGACGCGCGAGGGGGAGGGGAAGGGGCGAAGAAGAGAAGAAGAAGAGCAAAGGAAATTATTTTGGATTACTTTTTGCGCCCGGCTTTGGCGTGCTGTGCAGCAAGAGAAAGAGATGGCGGGACAAAACGTGGAACTCACGGAACTCAATACGACGCATAAACTACGCGAGGAGGACCCTCGCGGAGCCGAGACGAACAGCGGGCAGGAATTTAATTTCATTAGCCAATGAATTTCTTAGTAAATCGCGTGTGAGCCGCTTGATGTAGGATCCGGTATCCCATGATATAGAAACGCGGTATATCGCCCCTCGTGAAGGTAGGAAAAGAAATTAAACGAAGAGAAAGAAGAAACGGGAGAGAGAAGAAGAGGGTAACGGAGAGTAGCGGAAGGACAGAGCAAGGCGAAACAGAGAAAAATGCACGTGGAAAGAGAAAGGCGATGGGAAACGTTTCCGAGAAGAGGATACACAGAGGCTCCCGACGCAGAGAACCAGTTCGACGTCGATCTGTATTTACGCAATGTGAAATTCTCGCAAGGTACCGTCCGAGAAAGAACCAATTAGGATAATGGCTACGTTGCTGATTATTTTTATTTGAATTTTCCGTGACTTTATTCCCGCGCGAAATTATACACGGGAACGTATACCTACACGTGTCGTGACAGCGAAAAGCAACGTAATCTTACCACAAAAGACTTTGCGGTAAGCAAAGTCTTCGACCGTAAAAAAAAAAAAAAAAAAAAAAAAAGGCTGAAGAAACCACTTTTGCTCCCTCTGTATAGTCGATTTCCCCGCTGTGCTATCGTTAAAAGTCGATATCTCGGGAGAAAGAAGCGCCGGAACGTAAAACCCGTTAAGTGCAACGTTATTCGAGCATAGAGAACGTTCGGGAGCATCGGCGGCAGTTATACGAGTCATATAGCACCGGCGAAAGCGAGGGAAACCTCCCCGATCGTTTTCAGTCCTCTTTCGAGTACCGGAAAACGAGACTTTGATGGCGGCGCAATTCGAAAACAATCGCGACATAAGTTACGTCAAATCTGCGACGTCTCTTTGCGCCAACTTCTCGCGCACAACAACTGCGCATTGTCGTGCGTTCGCGTAAAAAACTTTCTCGCTGCGCGCGCGCGCGCGCGAATAAAATTTGAGATTGTTTTTTTTTTTTCCAAACCTTACGACACCCTCCTCGCGGCCGAGATCGATCGAAGCTTTTTCTTACCTCGTCGCCGTGAGTGATCCTGACATTTCCTCGAACTAATATCCACGGGATAAGGCTCTTTGCGGAATAAATGAGAGCGTGTTAGTCGGCAAAGGACCGAAGACTGAAGGGTGTACCCCGGGGGTAAATGAGTGCGAGAACTGGCCACCGAGAGCCGGCCAGTGGGGGTTACAAATGATCGGGCGAATCGCCCGCATTAGTCTTAGTCAGAATCAGAGATAAGCCAAATGAGGGATAGCCGCATGAAAAACATTGGCCCGTCACCGCGCAACCGGATTATTCACCAGCTGCAAACTCATCTGAATAATTTGCGCGTCGAGGCCTATTGCGGATCAAAACGTGTGATAATGGGTAACCAGATCGGGTGTAAAGCTTGACAGAGAGAGAGAGAGAGAGAGAGAGTATAAAGTATGTTTTACGATCGAGAAGATACTTTTGTGCTACCGCTCGTAAACTGCGCGCAAGAATGAGGAAGTAGAAGACGTACAAGAAAATTTAGCTTTATCACGTATTTATTTTTAACAAATACAAATAGAATCTCTATCTATATAATAGAAACAATACGAAAAAAAATAAAGGATACCGGAAAAAATAAATTTTTCTCTCGAAGTTACGTGTGTGAGCGTGCGGATTGATGTTATTCTTGACGGCATAACTTTCACGATTATTTTATAGGTACGTGTAACGCGTCGATAGAACAAATCTTCGGCGACGTTTTCGGTCCGAAAAGCTTTTTATTTGAGGGAATATATGCGGAGGGTATGAAAAATCCATCCAATACCATTATCTAACGTCACCAGACGAACGCCGCCCGTTAGGAAAACGGCGATATTTACGATCTCTACGGTAGATGAAATCGAAGGTTTCGCGAAAAGTGAAGAAGGAGGAGGAGGAGGAGGAGGGAAAAATCCTCCGCGCGCCGCGGAAATCCACTACGTACTGTTCGCGTGATATCCGAGGATTCGATGTTTCGTGTAATCTAAGAAAAAGGGCTTCTCATAATTTCTCTTAGCCGAAGTTTGTCGAGAACCGTCTCCTCTTTTCCGCGACGGATCGACAGTCGACGACCCATCTATTCGGACCACTCCGCAAATAACGTTATAAGATAGACCATCGGGAACGTTCTTCTGCCCGTTATATACCGGGTGTATAAAATATGGCTCGGAGACTGGAAGCGATCGGCGTTCTCATACAATAACATCCGCGGATCTCTTACGGCGAATCCGTCGGCAAAACCTCCGACGAATGTGTGTGTGTGTGTGTGGGAGAGGAGAAAATGGCGTAGGGGTGAGCTATCGGCGATTCCCGAACATAAATCGACATGTACTTACCGAATTGCTTCCGAATCGTTTCTTTATATCCTCAGTTCCCCGCAACTCTGTCCTCCCCGTCGAGCGTCTCTCTTTCTTCTTCTTCTTCTTTTATATCCGCGTTGTTCTCGGAATCCTGTTAACTCGTTACGGACACGAACGGTTACGCGCGCACCAAGTGTTTTATACAAGTTGTGACAAATATCGCAGCGATATTTTTTCATCAATTAAAAAAAAAAAAAAAAAGACCTGTGACAGTTTTGATGAAAAACAAAAAACGAAATATTTTGATAACTCTTTTGTCTTAGTTTTAAAAGCGTCGATTTAATCAAAAGCGCGCTAATATGACAGGCAAAACGTGAAAAAATGTGGCATTTAGAAAATTAAATAGACGTAATTTGTTTTGTTTTTAGTTTTGACGAAACGCAAAGTAGGAAATCGTGTGAAATCAGTGTGGAATTGTTTCTAATATTGATTCGTAAACTGTATAGATTGTGATAGTACGCGTACACGATATATGTATAGAATTTCGTTTTAAATTATTGCAGTCGACCTTTGAAGGGGTTTATACATTCTCCCCTTTCCCAACTCTTTACTCAGCTGCTTCTCCAAAACCATGGTCTTCGAACGGTCGGCAAATATTAGACTTCGAACAAATATGGGAGGGGGAGTTCAAATAAATGTACTACTATTGGTGCTCCGAATTGGTCATTGAAAAACATCGCCGACCGGGCACACTTGTGCTTTCTCATATTTATGTGATCTCCATCGAAATGTAATTTCGCTTTTATCGAACGAAATTGAATACATCATTTTTTTTTTTTTTTTTGGTTTAAATGTATATAAATTTCCTGCAGTTTAAAATCGTATGATTGCAACGTTCCACGTTGAATTTCCACTCCGCCAATAATTCATTTCGCGATTGACCGACGCAGAGATAGAAAGAGAAAGAGAGGGAGAGAGGAGGAAAGACAAAGAACGCCGCGCAATAGAAATTACTTTCTCAACGTCGCTAAATAATCGAATCCGGCCGCGGCTTCGGAACGCTTAGGCTTTCAATCAAAAGGACTTTTTTGGCAGAGCGGCGAAACTATCTGCCGGTTGTTGAGCATCGAATACCGGCATTCGCGATCGCTTTGCGAGGCGCGCACAGTGATTGATTCGTCTCTACGCTGCGAAACGCAGCCACGTTAACCGTACGTGTACACATACCAACCCCGGCGCGCGCGGGCACACGGTCGCACGCTCGGGATTCCAACCCCTTTCTCCCTCCCCCCTTCCTCCCCCTTCTCCCGTTGGAAATGAAACTTCGCCGCGGCGTCGACATTCCCTCGGTGCCTTTATTAAATTGGAATTTAATTGCTCGGCCCCGCCGCGCTCCATTACGCCGTATGTATCATGCGCCGATGCAAATCATACGACAGACGCATGTCGCGAGTAGAGAAGTATATGTATACGACGCGACTCGCATGCCGGCGTGATTCGCGCGCACTGATTTTTTGCAGTTAATTTCACGCAATTTCAACACGCGCCAGAGTACATATTTACACGACAGAGACGGAACTGTCGGTTGCTGCATTATGGCACGCGTTTATTATAAACTTACACGCACGCACAATTTTTATCGTATCTCGAATAGGTACGCTGCATTATCGAAGCGTGAATATAAAGACCGAGATGATCAATCGCGAGTAGTCGAACAAGAAGTCTCGCGGCCAGAGTAAGTTCCACGAGCATTGAACTCGGTCTAAGGCGATAGCGCGTGACTCTCTCTCCCTTATCTTATCTCTGGGAGCTCGAACGAACACAGGAGAGCCTCGCTGAAGGATCCCGAATGTTTTGCTCGTTCCACATCATTTGTGCGGGTAACCAACGGAATTAGGAGTCGTGGGAGAGGCGGCGGGACGGCAGTAGAAAGAAGCGGGCAATCTCGGCCCGCGCGATAGGCGACTCTCTCTCGAAGCTTTCGTCCATCCAGTCTCTCTCTCTCTCTCTCTCTCTCTCTTTATTCTCTTTCATCATCCCCCGGAGAAAGAACGCGCTGCTTCCACTCACGGTCCACCTCCGCAGATCCTTTTCAAGTAGCGTTGTGATGAAAAACACGGTGGCACTGCCGGAGAGGAACTTCCCTCATCGACCAGGAGGGAATTTCATTAACGACCTTATCCTACCTACTTAAAAAAACAGAGAAGGTTTCGGAGACCACGGCGAGCGAGGAGAATGACTGAACCCACGAAGAAGAAGAGACGCACTTAGCCTCACGGACTTTGAGCGAGCACGACGAGGGAAAGGAATTACAGGCGAAAGGCTCTCTCCGTCTCGGGAGAGAGGACGAGGATCGGTGGATTAGACGAGCGTGTGTGCCACACAGAAGGGCGGAACGAGAGATACACGCGGATATATTCTCGATTCCGGGATGATGGGAGAGAGGAGAAGTATCGGGCGGCGGGGTATCACTCTCGGTGTCTTCGAGCGTAATCAACGCAGTTGGCTGAACAGTTCGCCACTGTAACTGCGCGCGATTCCCGGCAACGGCCGAGAGAGAGAGAGAGAGAGAGAGAGTACATGCTCGCAGTCAATCTCGGGCGCCATCTGCTCGCTGAGTCGTCGTCGTCGTCGTCGTCGTCGTCGTCTGCGAGAGTCAAAGTGGCGAAACCCATCCGTGATTACCGAACGCGAGACTACTGATGCGACTTCACGGCGTACGTTCCCGACCAACTATTTCGAACTGACGCGCATATACATACACGTATACAGACTCCGAGCGACTCTGGGTCTCATCGACCCAGATGTCTGACGGTGCGCGAAATACACGAAAGAGATAGTGTACTTCCTACCTCTTCCTCCGTGCGCTACTACTCTATCGCGAAGAATTTATTGACTTCGCGACTCCGGTGCTTATCGGTCAAACGAGCGATAAGCGTTTCGTAACACACAACACAAGTTATCCCTGTATAATAACTTCGTGTTAATACCGAAGGGAGAAACGGGACGGCGGACTCCGAGGATTTATACGAATACCGGAGATGACGAAACGGTCACGCGTCCGAATGGAAATTAAACAGAACGTGATATACGGAATCCTTACGTCCCACGAGCGAGAAATGGGTTCCCTCCTCATAAATAGAGGGAACTCTGTCACTCTACGCGGAATGGAAGCGGGACGATTCGCGCAGTGGACACTGCGCGCGAAGCGTGTGTCACGCTGATGCGGAAGCTGGAACGCGAAGCGACATCGCCCATCGCCAGTGTGTGTGTGTGTGTGTGCCGCGGAAGCGATGATTCATCCGGGGAAAAATTTTCAGCCTTGCACATTTTTGACGTCGTTTGCATCGAGTCACGATTGATGACCGCGCATCTGCCGGCGGATCGCGCGCGCCACTGTGCATGATCGACGGGCGGCTGCAGCTGAAGAGGAAAGCGGGATTTGATAAAGGGCGAGCTTTTTATTGCGCCATCCAGCGTTGTGATATTTCTCGGTAGATGCGTGTTCTCGTCATTACTGTCACGTCGACCCCCACGGACGTAGCTCTTTTGTGGCGAAGAAACGTGGCGAATGTCTCATTTTTCATCCCCTTATTCCCTCTTCGTTTCGAGACAATCCGTCGCGAACGTGTACACAATGTTCTTTCTTATATCGAAAGATGGGAATAATTGATTTGCTTACGATCGCGCATTCCGATGAACCTTTCCGCAACGTTCGAGCTAATTGAATTCCCGAGGTTGGGCGATAAAATCTTTATTGTGTTACTTAAACCAGCTGTTAAACTCGCTTAAAAATCTCGCGAATGCGCTTATTAACGTTGTTGCGGCGGGTTAAATCCCTTTGCGTCAAGTTGCGAAATACCGCTTTGTTACGTAAGTTTAATCAGCGTTATTACTTACTTGAGGGTATAAGCTTCTTGTCATAATGGCTGCGGTCTTAGATATCTTAATGACTCTCTATTCTCTCGAATTGTTTTCACGTCACCGTGGATGCATTCGGAAGTAACTCTCCGAGCAAGCTGCGAGCGACTTGTGTCGCCAGCTTCGCTCTGCGGATAAGATCGTGCTTTGTTAATTATATTACTGGGCGCGCGACGTCGCGTTGTTACGCGCTTGTGTGTGTGTGTGTGTGTGTGTGTCGTGTGCGTAACAGTAATTAAACCTCCTTTGAACAGTTTTTTTGTATTATTATTTGCCATAGAAATTCTCACATCGTTTTTTCTCTAATGGGAGGAGGGGGGAGAGGGACAAATATCGAACGAAGCATTGTGCTGTTTATAATAAAAACCGCGCTCTCTCTTATCGGACCGCACTTATCGGACGTTTATCTATTTTCAATCTGACCACGCGTCCGCCATAATTCATTCTCGCGCTGATACGCGTAATCAGTACGTACAAAAGCCGAGGATCCGCCGCAGTGACGAACTCGGCGTAACAAGGTTCGGGCGTTTCATTTAGTAGATGAATTGCGCACCGGCGACTGCCCGCCATCATTATAAATCACGACATAATTACACGACCGCGGCGGCAGGGTGCAAGGGATATCCCCCCCTCCACGCCGCTCCTGCCTGCACCCTCTATTTCACTCCCACCGGTTCGCTCGTGTACCGTTTGCATACGCGTGTGCCCAACACACGCACACACACACATACACATTCGCGTGTCCGCCGCGCGAACCTTGCGCGCGAGTAGCGCACGATTTTTTTCACGGCACGTGCGTTCAATATGTCTGACCTGAGCCGGCTGGAATTCTCTGTCGTGCCGAGTTAAGCGTCGGGATCGCGACCCCACGCCGTTTTTCTTCTCATCCGTAATTAGTACTTTGCAATATTGCATTCTATCGCTCGCGTCTGTGTGCGTGCGTGCGTGTGTGTACGCGCGCGCGATTATACGAAAGATATTTCTCCGCACCATTTGTGCGCGTGTATTACGCGCTATCACGGCCCTTCGCGTTCGCGCGCGCGTCTCTCACTTTTCTGCGAGGCGCGCGCGAGGTTAATTGCCTCCGGATTTTTCCGCGCGAGATCATTGACTTCGCCGCGCGGCGCTGAGTTTTGAGCAACGCGGAAATTTCCACGAATGCGGAATTATCGGCGGATTATCGATGACGTGTATTAGCGCCGTGTAACCTGTAGTTCTTATTAATTTGACTATATTCCACGCAGAGAAAATTATTCTCATTAGAGAAAAGATCTCGCGTATAAACTCGGAGGTGTATTGCATCTACGAACGGAACGGAAGAAACGTCGCGGAAAAACAAACGATTTGCGACGTCGCAGACGTGTCTCTCGCAACGCGATTCCGTTTATGAAGCTTTTCCTTGCACCTCAATCTGTTTTTTTTTTTTAACCACGAGGCTATTGCAGCACTAGCACATGGCACTGTTATGGATAAAAAAAAAAAAAAAAAAAAAAAAAAAAAACGCGGAACTCGTCGCAGTGACGCCGTTATCAGAATAACGTCCTTTTATATCCTACGAAGATCGGTATTGCGTCTTGCAGCTCCAGGGGGTGGGGAGAGAAAGGGGTGTTCGTGAGAGACTGCCAGTTTTTCAACGATCGTTCCGTTCGTTTGTTCCATACATCCCTCTCGCGTTCGATAAAGCGCGATTCGCGACGCGCATTCCGAGATCCTCCAAGTTATCCATTAGCCTTAAAAGCCGCGCGCCATTTGATCGCGGTCATTTTTCATCGCGCGCGCGCGCGCGTTCCATAAGAAGAAGGATATAAAATCCAGAGTCATCCCCGTCCATCGATTTTCGATCCAACGTCGCGGCCCGGCCGCTCCGTAACAATGTGATCCGGCGGCATCGAGATATATATCTCGCGAGACCGTGATGTTTGCACAACAGAACACGCCGGAGTTCGGCTATTTATATGCACATCTCCCCGACGCCCTGTCATATCGTCGATAGCGATCGAACGTCGGTCATTCGGTCGAACGATTCGGGATATCTCGGATATCATTCCCGGCGCGTATATTTTGATTGCGAATATTTTTCTCGTAACGACGCGCGAGCAACGCGCGTTACGGCCCGACGCGGTCGTTAGAGAAGACGCCCTCCGCGCTCTGTCATTTCGCGAAGGCGAGAGGGAGGCCTCGTTTTATTCGTCTTTTCTCTTTCCTCCTCTCACCCCTCTTCAGATCCGCGTCCCTCAGGTATAACCGACGGCAGCGACGGCGGGACTAGCTATCGCTTCTAGATGTACCTGAGCATCAAGTATATCTTCCCGACACGACGTGCCATGAAGATATTATTGGCACTTCGTGCTACCACGTAGCACACTACGCTACGCGTCTCGTTTCTTCTCCATAGTCGTCTTCGTTCCCCAGCGACGACGACGACGACGAGGTCGTACGTGTGTGCTATAGCGACTCGACCCAGAGGGTATCCGAGCGTGCCGTGACATAACCGGTACCTGTACTGCCTATCGCGCGACTACTGATCCGTAGAGGAATTCCGCCCAGGTAGGTAGGTATATATTCGATCTTCGAGATGACTGCGCGCCAGATACGCACACACTTTCTACCAACCGCATTCTCGAAAGCGCGCGCATTCGTTACCCGCGTGTGCGTACATATATACGCACGCGCTACCACGCGCTATTGTCGCGCGGGATATTAATGCTGATATACGACAAGAAGTTGCAAATATGTTGCACCAAAAGCGGCGGCGTTTACACTCGCGACAGCGAGTGTATGTGGAGGAGGAGCAGGAAAGGAGGAAAGAGGAGGAAAGAGATTGATCAATTGAAAAGGAAAGCTTGTTAAAGAGGTTGTCTCGTTAAACGCTGAGGCAGCGGAGGAAATATAGCCGGTAATCTCTTTTGCGAGTCGAACAAGATTTTTATGGAAACGGATGTAAAGAAACAATTTAATCGTATGATTTATTTCCAATTTA
>QVOB01013413.1:0-19743 GCA_014839585.1 Pseudomyrmex concolor
TGGATTAAAAAATTCTTTAATTTCTATCTGAAAATCAGTAAAAACTCTCTCTCTTTCTCTTTCTTTTTTTCTTTTTTGTTTTCTTTCGTGACGATAAAAAGAAATGGCAGAAACGATCAGTGATAAAATTCATCACGACGATTAACGAAATTTTAGTCAGGTTGAATGAGAATCATGCTTTCCGAGATTACGTTTGCTTTTCATGTACATGTCGCTCTCGAATATATTACAGGCTCTAATCGAATATCTCGGGCGTCACCGCACATGCAAGCCGCATCGATCACAAAAGAAGATCATATATCGGGAATCGTGAGTGCGCATGTGCGCGCGTTTACACAGACATGCGTCACCAGTACCGTTCGTAGCTGTAGTAGGTATGAGTGGCACTCGGAGGGTCGAGAGTCTTTTCACGAGACCCATGGGGTTTTCCTCCGTATTACGGGTTCTCTCTCTCTCTCTCTCTTTTATTTCATCCCACCCACCTATCTCGCTTAACCTTTGCGAAGTTCTACATGAGCGAGATGGTCGACGCCCTTGTTCGAGAGAGAAGTGGAGGGTACTCGTGGTCGGCCATGTTGTCGAGGGTGTGTCTGAGGGTGTAGCCCAACCGCGGGTCTCCATGACAACCTTCCGTTCTATCCCGGCCAGCCGGAAGTGAGGGCCGCCGGCGCGGCGCGATGAAACCTCCCCCGGTCGAGACGTGAGAGCGGGAGGAAGGGCTACTGTTAGCTGGCAAAAAAAAAAAAAAAATGAAAAAGAACCCATGCGATCCCTCGCTGATACAGCCACGGCGAAACGCACCCTACCGTGACGTCGGATGATCGATGACGACGTCGGACGTGCGAGTATATACATGTGGCAGCGCCCGTCGGGGGTGCGGAGTGTGTTAGAGTGTCCTTTGTTTCCTATAGCACATTGCGCTGATATTCGATTCGATTTAACAGGTTTCACGTAAGTGCATTAGAATGTATCAGATTGATACGAGCGCGCCTCATTTGGCACATCGCTTGGCGCATAATGAGACGACGACGACGACGACGACGACGCCAAGTCGTTGTGACGCGCCGCATCGAGGAGGAGGCGCATAACGCGTGTAAATTAATTTATTATATCCGATTGAAATCGTTGCGAATTTCGTGAAATTTAAATTTAATAAATTTCCCATCGGAATTGTCGAAATTTTACGGTCGTGAGAAAACTCGCGACGCACAAGAGATCACATCTGGCTTCAAATACAATATATTTTATATATAATTTTTACGAATGAAAGTTGGAGGAAGTGTGTGCGACAATTGAAACACGAATAAGTACTTGTAATTCTGTGTAAACTTACGAAAAAAAAAGAAAAAAATTATCACAGCATGTCTAAATATAGAAATAATTAGAATAGATAAGAATATACGCCATAATTAGTAACTGTTAATTACCGAAGGAATCAGAATGGATGAAAGCGGTGGCCAAAGGAAAAGAGATTTCCGGATCATTATTTTCCCCCTCGCGCGCGCGAAGACAAGAACTCGCAATTTTCCCATCGCGCGGAACAATCGCTTATTCGCAATACGAATCGCGAGAAGAGAGAGAGAGAGAAAAAAAAAAAACGTAACGAGCGCAAAGTAGACTAATCTTTTCCAATGGCTGACTCTCGTAGCGGGTTCCACGGCGCGGGTCGAGCCGCGCCTTGGTTCGCTCCGCGCGAGAGAACGCATTATAATCTCTCGTTAGATTATAATCCTTATTATCTTGATAGATGCGGCTCTCTCGTTAGCGACCAATGTATATTCGTTGTCCGGGCTTTACGAGCTGTAAAATAATTTAGCGCGCGTGGTGTGCACGCGCAGCGTGTGCGCTGCGTTTTGCGTGCGCGACGCAGCATGGATACTGCAGCGTTTGTACCGTTACGGGCGGCCGGGATAGACGTTGCGCACCTTCGTGTACAAATATTTACGCGTACCACACGCGGAAATCCCCGCGTGAAATCGCGCGAGAAGAAACGGCTGTGAGAGAGAGAGAGAGAGTACACGGCTTGTCTCTCGCGCGAGAGACACGTCTCTCGCGCGACAACGCCGTCGCCGCGGGAGATGTGTATGTATAATCGCCCGCGCGCGTTTTCCACCGAAACGTATATTCCGGCATTGACACAACGCACAAGCCATATGTCATCGTTAGATCTGTGTGTTCTCTCTCTCTCTCTCTCTGATATCACCGTGCGGTAATCCACGATTTCACACACACAGCGTGGCGTTTTCCTCGCGGGCGGTAACACGCGTAAACACGCCTATCAACATCGCGGAGGTCGTGATCTTGATAATCGGCGGAGAGATCCCGCGCGGGAAGAGCGGGAATTCCGCTGAATTTTCAATCTCATATAACACACGTGTAGGGGCGCGGAAATTGCGTTGCTTCGAGGAAGCATATAACGTAAGTCTACTTTAGTGGCATATACGCCGGAGCGTATCTTTGTGGAAAGGGGATTCTGTATCGTTAAATTTGAAGTTCGGATCGTATCGTTGCGAGATAGGTACTTCAAGGAAAATTTTAAATCCTCCTTACGCGACATTACGCGAAGTAATGGATCGTGTATACTATATATTATTCGCTCTTACAAATGGGATTTTTGCGAAAAAAAAGAAACAAAAAATGGTTTTTACTACATTACAATGTAACGGCGCGATGTCAATTAAGTCGGCTATCTCACACACTTAGTGGAAGATATCAAGCTAATGTGAAGCTAAATTCTCAGCTACTTCGCGCAAGTGAGATTATTAAAATCTTGATTTTCCATATAAAGAGGGACTTATCTCGCATGTTACACTTTAAACGGAATTTCTCTCTTTCTCTCTTGTTTATATTAAAGCGATATTGAAATTTCATGTGCGAGCACACGTACGTATATCGTAAACGCGTATCTTACAGACGGCTATATTACACGCATTTACGTGAGTTCGATATATCTAACTCTTCTCTAAACTGCAAAACTATTTTTTTTTTTGTTTTTTTTTTTTATTTGATATAAGCACATTCAATCGAATTCTGTGCCTATACTTAACTCTCTCTCTCTTTCTCTGTCTTTTTCTGTTTTCTTTTTCTCTCTTCTTCTCTCCGCCTCTATCGCGATATTTCTAGTCTACGCGGGTATACTCACAACCCTGTACAATTTATGCACGCGCGGCAATAAAGATAAAATAAGATCATATTTACGACAATATACGCATGAAGAGTACGCGGGCAACGCGCGCAATTAGTATTTTCTCGATTGATGAAGCAATTAAATATACCACATATCGTATCGACGCGTTCGTATCTTTTTGTTAGCGATTGCGATCGGCCGAACCTATCCGGAGTCCAGTTCGTAAATCATAATTCGCGACACACGGAAAAGCTGCTTCCTCGAAAGCGCGAGCGAATCGAAAGACGCGAATGAATCACTTCGCGGCTCGGTTTCTGCAATTAAATGTAAATCAAGACCAAGCGCGCGCGCTTCTCCTTTTCCCGGGATATATCGTTGCAGGCACGTGCGTTCGCAAGTTGCAGTGTCGCATTGAACGAACGATTTAATCTTTCTTCTCTCTCGCTCTCTCTCCTCTCTCTCTACAAATGTGATAGATGATAATGTTACACACGGCGGAAGAAATGTCTTACCGCGAGCAAATCGATTTTTCTGTTCGCGCGATTTACAACTTCGCTATCAGAATTGCCGTTTAATACGGCAATATCTATATACCAATGGCGTTGAAGCGTCGGGTTTATCTCGCGCGCACAATATGTTGCTAATATATGCGCCGCAATCCGACGCATATTGACCAGATTGACATATGCGACTTGCCACGGCGGCGGCACGGAGACTCACTCAATATTCGGCCTAAATATTTAGCACGGCACGCCTCACCGATCGCCATCCGTGGAATTCGTCGGCCTTGATGAATTCTCACCTCGGTTATCTTGTCTGCCCGGCAACGGGGACGGGATTCTTTGTTACGAGCGAGCGCGCGTGAGTTGAAAGAAAATTTTTCCTCGTTCGCGCCACACTCGAGCTCAACGCGCGTCAATCTTTTCTCTCGATACAGTTGCTGATAAGAATGAAACGTCGCGCTTGCGGGAATGTTTACGATTCCGCGCGGTGCGAACACACACGCATGGAATTTCACGCAATAATCGCGTCGTGTCGCGCTATATGCAAATGTACAAGTTACAGAAAGTAATACGTTTCGAGAAAATGTTTAACGTCTGTTGTTTGTTTGAAGCGCATTACGACGTTTTTTTTTCATCACCCAAATTATTCTCATATCGTAAAAAACGGCACGGTGATAATCGAATCACAACGGCAATGATTTTGATAAGCTTATTCGATAGATTTTCTTGAACAGAAAATCGTAAATAAAAAGCGCATTTTATTTACGATTATTTGACATCAAAATATGCAAGTAAATTCTTAAAGATTTTAAAAAATTAATTTATACTCATTGATATTGTCTATCGCACTCGTAACCTCTTTGCATTTATATCCATATCAACGAACACTCTAATGCATAAAATTTGATAAGGGAAGCAATTTCTTCTCTCGCGCGATAGACTTCCGGGTCGACCACGGGTCGCCACGGCCGTAAAAGTTGGCAGTAAATCGAGCAAATGAGCGAATCCGCGGTGCGAATCCGTTCGATTCCGGTCTTGACGATTCATCACTTTCCGAAGTGACCAACCTCTCGCGAGGTCCAGAGGTTCTTGTGGTGCGGAAACGAACCTCGACCCCAATGATTATAACTCTGTCTCTCGTTTATATACTTCGCGACTATATTCTTCCTCGATTTCTCGTTTTTTTTTCTCCTTTTTCTCTTTTTCCATTTTGACGCTTTTGAGTGTCTCTCTTTATTACGTGTACTAATCCTCATTTTAAAACCACAAAATTTCAATAATTGTTTGTCAAAGCGAGAAGAAACACGTCGATAGCCCGAGAAGATCTGTTGAAGCATGTACGCGAGAAGATCTCGACAATTTGCACAGCCTCGTCGTGCAAAAAAGAAAACAAAAGAAAACAAAAACAAAACAAAAAAAAAATTCGCCCCCAGCAGAAAGAAAATGTTTAACTCCCGAATAAGCGAAATGGAGCGTAAATATCTTTCCGTTCATTTGTTTGTCAGGCTTAAAGTTTATTGCGAGAACACGTCGTGTCCGCTTTCTTTCCGCTCGTTCCACTTTTTTCTATACGCCTTCGTTCAGCGTGTAATAAACGATCCTGTTGTAGGAAGGGAAACGCCAAGCCGTAGTGATATATGACACCAGATTTATAGGTGCCGTTTTGTTTATGCGTCTGGGAGATTTTCTCGTGTTACAAAAACTTGAAGACGCAGTATCATCTCGCGCGCGTAGCCGTGGTAGGTAACGAGAAATAAAAGCACATGCGACCGATGATCGGCTTCTGTCTTCCCGACAATACACAAAGAAATAATATGGAAGAAAGAATAATAATATGATACGCAATGTGTTACTATTATAGCGTTTGTTTTTGTAATTGTATATATTTATGTACATGCGCATCTCTTCTGTTAAATTACTTCTATTATTTATATTAAATTATTTTTATGATTTATGTACATATATATATATATATTTATTTATTTTAGTTTCTTATGCGCGATTACAGCAAAGCGCGCGCTATCTGTCGTGGATTTTCCCGCTAATTGGATTCCTCCGCGCCGGTCAATAGGTCACGCTCAACCAATTTATTCCTGGCACGTGTTTAACACGGTCTCTCTTATTATTAATTAGTTCCAGCAACATCTTCATCCCACTTGTACACCTTCAATTATGCGCGCGCAAATCGGCTAGCCGATGACGAATTACAACCGTAAATCACTTTATTACGCGCCGATTTCCGCGCGATCGCGGCTTAGAAATAATTAGCAATAAATTGTCCCACTGCCAATATAACACCTCGGGTCCTTTCACGGGGGGCTTTATCCGCGGTTGGGTGAACGGCGCGGGACGCGCGCCGTAAACTTATTAAACGCGTATCCGCGAGAAAGGTTTTCGCGGGTCAAATCTCGCGCGCATAGCTCGATTAATGCCGCGGCAACCTGTCGCTCGATAAACCATGTGTGTGCGTCGCGCCATGCATCGTGTTTCTTTTACAATTAAAGTATCGCGCGAAAGATTGATGTTGATCGCGATTAACGAGCGTAGGCTTTCGCCTCGCTCGCCTCGCAACCGACCGATCTAATGAGCGCTAATATTCCCGCTTATACAGCGCTCGAACTCTCTTTTCGATATTTTAAATCTATCGCCGTGCAACGATCAAACAAGAAAAAAATCGCTCTTAATCCTCGATTACGCACGCGATGTATATTTTATGCCTGCGTAAATACGCGTATATTATCTATCAAAGCGTGCGGAGTAGATTAGATAGAAAACAGGACGCGGTTATTTTTCATTTTTAACACACACACACACACACACACACACACACACACACAGCGGATTTAATCAAATATTTTTACAGTTAGCGCGTTTGTTGAATCTGCGTGCGATAAGCGATATTTCGATAATGCGCATTATCCGCTTCTCGGATAAATATCACATTGTGCAATTGAAATTATTACGATCAAACGTATCCTCGCGATTTACACAATAAAATTCGCGAAAATAACGCAACGGTTTGTACTACACGTTTTGTTTGACTGACGTTAGAGAAGTTTTCCTTGTACTTACACGACCATGAACAAGACGTACTACAAGTAATAGGATATACTCGTACATACCTGTATCATCGTAAATATATACAATATTTAATGTTTTTAAACAGGATGTTATTTATTTCGAGATTTAATTAAATGATAACGCAAAATGATATCTTAATATACACCAATCTGTATAATATACACGTATACAATCTCACGTTAGCGACGTTGCGCACGGCATCGGTTCTCATGAATAGTTTTTCGCGAAATAAAACTTCTTGTTTCCGCGCGGCGAATCTTGTAACCGGAGTTCCAGTTTATATTATAAATGTTGTCGCGCCGTTCGGTCACCCATCAGCCATTCGTTATATGCAATCAACTATTTTATTATTACCGACTGTTCACATCCGCCGCCAGGCGCGATAAGAAACGAGCTCCAATTAAGATAGATGAAATTAGGATTAAATGATATGTGACGTTGATGAATGACCGGATTGCTCTAAAGCAAAGTAGATACAAGCGTCGCGCGAAATCTTGATTAGCTCCCCGAGGACAGGTTGGTGTCATCTTTTAGCCAAAGTCGTAACAACGTAATTAAAATACGATGGATACAAACGATATTGATGAGTTTATTTCTTCTGTTTCGTAAGATAGAGTTTTAAACTGATGAGCATTGTTTTCTGTTTTTTTTTGTGGGGGAGGGGGAATCGTTTCTACAGAAAGAAGAAACGTATCGCTTGTCAGGCGAGTATCAATTGTCAATCAAAGGACACTTTAATTGGTTTTATACGAGACGTTAACACATGATAAACATGTACTTTGTAATAATTCTCGTATTCGTTCTGTTAAATATACACAGTGCTCTTATTGTAAAATACAACATTTATAATTAGATGATATAAAGTTGAACTCATTGTGACCGTGCGCATATAACTTCGCAACATATAGGATATCACTTTACTGTTTGCATTATAATTATTCCTTTTCCTCGCGAAGATCGAAAAACATATCGCATATAGTTTTTATCGTTTTCAATTAACATTTCTCTTATTATACCTCTCAAATCTCGTTACTTATTATCATTGTAAGTTATCAGGATTCTCTCTCTTTCTCTCTTCCATACGGAACGGCGTTTCGCGAGAATCTTCGCTGTACTTGCAATTTGTAGAAAAAAAGATTCGACTAGAATTTATCGATGGTAAAAGACTTTTATTATAGACTATCTCTCGCGGACTTTAGTTTGTGTCGAGCAATTCTCTTCTTCATATTTTACATTTATAAATCCCGCGTCTGTGTGTGTAAATATCAGCGAAACCTGAAGATATCCTTAGGATATCTCGAAATATTCGAATTATATATATATATATATATATATATATATATATATATATGTTCTATATAAAAAAAACCCCCAAAAAAACCAAAGCGCTGCACGCATATCAACGCACGACGCGTAACGACGGTCGGAGGGATAACGCCCCGAAGAATTATCGTAAAACGCGAAAAGACCGCGGCCGTTTATGATATTATTCCGCATCGACTGAGAGAATAACTATTGGCTGTAAACTCTCGGCCCGGCTTCTTACGACCTTCTTTACGATCGACACGGCTTCACATTTCAGTTACACGCAAGCGTATCTCCGCGTATGCATGGTGCCGCGCATGAAAAATCCGCCGTATATTCTTATAGTATACTACTTGACGTTCCCGCGCGAGAGACGGAAACGGAGATTCACCGCGCGCGCAAACCCCGGAGATAAGGGAATCTCTCTTCGGGGGGATTTGCAGCGTAAAACCGTGCATCTCTCGGACGCGCGCGAGCGAGCGTTGGTTAGTAGTCGGTCGCGCGCGGTGATTTCTAATCTTCCCGCTTTCGGCCGGATCGCCGACGTCTCTCGGTGAAAAGTCACCGCGAAATCTCTCGCGGCCGTCGTCGCGCAAAGGCTTCGTCTTTAGAAATTTGCCAGACCGAGATCCGGCAAAGCGATAATCTTGAAAATTTCTTTCAAACAGATATAACTTCTTGGGGGCAAAAACGTAAAAGGAATGCGCGCGTGGCGTATGTTGTACACGCGCGCGCGCACACACACCCACAAACACAGACATACAGGAAAGAATAACTTTTCACCTACTGTCATAAAGATCGCAGAAATATTCGCGATATACATGCCAAGCTCATCTAATAAAGTCATCCCTACCGTCACCATCGGCGCGTCATTGCCAATCTTATTCGTACGTTGCTCGTCATGTCGGGTAAAAAAGAAAAAAAAAAACAGCACTCCCTCAACCTGCAAAGTGTCTTTCGCGAAATGTACGACCGCGAAATCTCCGCGGTTGTTGTGGTTTGTTTCGTACGCGCGCAGGTGATCGAGTCGGGAATTTTCTGGTCGCGCGTAATCGCCGCTCGTAAACGTCCAGACTGATTTAACCGCTTTCGCCACGACGGCCGTCCATTTTCTCCCTAATTGCGCTCTAGACTCGTCGATCTTTTCCCTTCTGTTTTTTTTTTTTTTGCTCCTGCTAGCTCGCTCTCCGCCGGCTGTCCGCCGCGTGCGTCGTCGTCGTGATTCGCGATTGACGTTGCGCGCGCGCGCGCGATATGCGCAGCCTTGCCGTATTTCCGTCGAGATTTACTTGCCTGATCGACAAGACAATTCGCCGTCGGGCGATGCCTGATATTCTTGATTTGCGCGCGCAATAAGCATCGTGCTCGCCGAGGCGAGTGACAGTTTTGTCGTTTCGCTCATCGTTTAAATCACCTCTTTCTCTAATCCGCGTCGAGAGAAATAGCTTTGGAAATTAAAAAAAAAAAAAAAAAGAAAAAAATAACACGAAACAACTCGCGTTACGGCGCTCGATTTTATATGTGGCGTGTTGTATTGCGAGAGAATATATTTTATATACTCGCGTGATATGAAAATGCAACGCGGTGTACGCGAAGACCATTTTTATATAATAGGAATTCTTATATAACGCACAAAAGCATCAAAATATATTTTATAATTCCGAGCGCTCGACAACGCGCGCACTTCGGGTGAATAAAACTGGCGGTTTTGAAAAAGTTACAACGTGCGAGCCTGAATTCATATGGGAATATTTTCGAGATTTAGCTTGTAAGTATATATACGAGTTCTCTCTCGAAGAGCCGAGGCGCGCGGGAACGAGTTTCCGTCTGCGAAGGTGAATACGTGCGGCTGGTTTTTTTTTAATAAAATCAAATTGGACGAACTGACAGAGAAAGAGAGAGAGAGAGTCGCGCGCGAAATCTATCCGTGTACACGAACAATGACCGTGTCCGTGCGCGTGTATCCGACGAATTATCATTACTAATTTTTACGTCGCGACCTAAACTCACACACACACACACACACGCGTGTCTCACCGGCCGGTCGCCCGTTTCGTTAATGTCTATTATATAAAACGCTCGGGGCAAATTCGTCGTCCCGCTAACGAGTGTCCATTGTTTGCGAATGCGTGTTATGGTCTCGCACAATACGGTTACTTCGATCTAAAATCGAATTCTTTGCGGTTTTGAGATTTATAATTTTTTATTGTTGTTTGGAAAGTTCATTTTTTGTCTCGACCTTTGTTTCTTGTGAAATTTTTTTTGAGGTAAAAAAGAAGGAACGTTATAGGTCTCGTACTGCCTTCCAGAGCATGTCAGTTCATTAAAAACTCATCGGCGTTTAATTATACCGACAGTTCGTTTACTACCTTGTTTATACATATACGGCGTACGTGAGCAAGAATAGTTCGTACTGTCGTAAAATTAA
Organism: Pseudomyrmex concolor; assembly: GCA_014839585.1. Lineage (NCBI taxonomy): Eukaryota > Metazoa > Arthropoda > Insecta > Hymenoptera > Formicidae > Pseudomyrmex > Pseudomyrmex concolor. The sequence continues at coordinate 10,445 of QVOB01013413.1, forward strand.
CGAAGATTTGTAATTTGAGCGCGCGGCGCGCGCTGTCACGCGCGTAATTGACGACCAGTAAATTTATCTTTTCTCATCGGCAATATTGTTGTTGTACAAATATCGTAACTCTCTTTTCGCCTGAAACTATTTTTCATAAGAAATGAAGTATAGATATATATACGCATTAGATTGAGTAAAAGAAAATGAAACTTGCAGTGATATTTATTTTATGCACTTTATACGTTTTTATTATATACAATTCAGGCTTTTTTTTTAAATAATAGATTTGCTTTACGCTCTTGTGCAGTTATCATCCCGTCTCGAATATGCAACATTAATTATCTCGCTCTCTCTATCTATCTCTCTCTCTCTCTTTCGATGAAGTTAAGATAAGCGTTCGATATTTCTCACGCGTAATCGAACCGAGAGATTATCCGATCGACAGATTACGAGATCTTGATATATGTAGGTGCGATTATTGACGCAAGACGCGTTACGCGCGACTAGAAGCGACGCGATAACCGATTTAATATGCTGCTTTTCCATAAGGACAAAATGTTGATTGGCCACCGCCGTTGTCTCTTGTCAAGTTTCTTGTCAAGCGTAACACGTTGACGCATTCTGTCTGCAGAAGTCGTATTACGATCAATAAATTCTGGGCCGCGCGACGTCGCGCGTATTCTTTATTCCCTCAACGCGATGTCGTAAGTGCCTCCCGCGACAAGAAAATTATTCTCCATAGTGGCGTAAAAATAACAGGACGTCGTTAAGTCGCGTAGGAAAATGCTAAATAGGTCTTTGAACCGGCGTAAACGAGCGTCAGAGATCTGATAACGGCCGTTAACTGATACAGCCGTGAAGTGAGCGCGCAAATGCGGGAAATCATTTTGTTTGGCACGTACGGCATTTCTTATGCCCCTTCGTTCGCCATGTTAATTTAAATTAAAAAAAAGAAATTACGCAAAGAGTTAATTAATGAGCACTGTAATTGGAAACTGATACAAAACGAACGCGCGTTGTCTAGTACGACACCTGTGAGAAAATAAAAGAGGAATTTCTCGAGCTTGTGACATCAAAAAAAAAAAAAAAAAAAAAAAACGACCACAAGTTTGACTTTCTCCGTCTCGCGTTGTTCGAACATTAAAAATGTATGCTAAACAATATTAGCACTTGAAAGCAGAAGCAAAACGTCGGACAGTCTCTTTATCGTTTTAAATTAAAAGCAAATAATACGACAGCCATAGAGAAACTTGAGTTTTGCGGCTGTTAGATGTGTTAAATAGCAATAAATACTAATATAAATATTAATTCTGACATTTATAAGAGTTGGAAACATAAAAGGCATTTAGAGAGTCTCCGGAGATCATCGTCCGATGTGTGTAGATTCTTCCACGCTACGGGAATCACCGCGCCTTGTAACCGACAATCTCGGGCGGCGTATTCTCGGAATACAACATAACGGACATCGAGCAGTTCCTCACCGTCGGCTCTCTCTCTCTCTCTCTCTCTCTCTCTCTCTCTCTCTCTCTCTCTCTTTCTTCGTGTTTATTCACGTGCTTCGAATGACGTACGAGCATCATAAAAGCGTCGACGTCTTTCGGTTCTCTCGAAACGATTCTCTCTCTGTACAGACGATATTTAATAAACGGCCGGATAATTGATATTCAATATTCGCTATGAATTGTATTGAGCTGTAGAGTGTAGTCCTTGTTTAGATCTTTATACGCGTGTACGGAGAAAGCTCGACCGCTCCTAAAAATTACATTGCGTATTGAAATCCTTCGGCTGAAAATGCGCTTTCTTTCTTCGCGACCTCTCTCGATCGAGAATTTTATTAAAAAAAAAAAAAAGTTTTGTTTGAAAATCTCTTTGAGTGTTCTCTTTGTTCTTAATACCGTTCCGTTCCCTCGTTGTCAACGTGGAGATTAACCAACGTCGAGGTGATATGCTTGTGATAACTCGGATGGAATAGAATTTCTCGTTCGCGGAAGATTGCGAAGTCCGCGCCGCGACAGGGAGAAACTTCAGGTCGGAGGGGACGAATAGCAAACGCGAAAGTACAAATGCAAAACGGATGACGTGCGTTCGGGATCAGGAAACCGTTTGCACAAAGTGTGCGAGTGGCAGCCGGGCCAGCAGCAATGTACGGGCCCGCGTTCACATTGTCCGTCGCCTTCCGTCCGTCCTCGTAGTCTTTCACGTGACTATTTTTGCCGGTTCGCGGGCACAATGAACGATTTCTAGCCGGTCCCCATTGTTCTCTTTCGTGGCGCGTTTTGTACCGTTCGCTCGCGCGATTCTAGGCGCGGTCCGCTCTAGTCCAAGAGTTGCGCGAGTTACCGAACATTTATTTATTTTCTAATAACGTTTGCGGAAACGCACATCTAAAGCCGCACGTGTACACAGGAGCGAAGAGAAAGACTTTCGTTAATTGCGAGTAATTGTCTGCAGTTTCGGTCTGTCGCTTGCCGACTTTTCCGACTTAACGAGATTTTTACACAAGAGAGTTTCCTATATATATATATATATATATATATATATGTATATATATGTACACAAATAGCGCGATTTTAAAATCAATATCGACGTATTATATATACGCGAATAATATTCGCAGTCAGATTCCCGGTGTGGCTCGTTAGGTCTTACGCGCGGCGCGCGCAAGAATATATATGTACGCTTATACATTCCCGTTATCTCTTTTCCTTTGCCTTTGTGCAAATTTCGTTATCTCTCGCGCGTGTACACGGATAATCGCGCGGCTGCGGATTTTATACCGCCTCTCGCGCTGGTTTACCCGATCGTTATCTATGCAACTACTCGCGCCCGTACTATATTGCGTCCGACGTCATATTTATAGCGACATCAGCATTCATTTTTTAATACCGATAAACAGAAGGCGTCAGCCTTCCGCGCGAGAGTGCGCGTACGTGGCGGGCTTTGATCGGGTCCTTTTTCTTTGATTTCGCATATGAATTAAAAAAAAAATGAACACGCAGAAGCGATTTGTCGAGTACGCACACGCGAAGTTAATCGAACTCGCGGAAACGCACCGACGAGACGTTGAATGAATGGATCGGTCGGCGCTTATTTTCTTTAATCTTTGAGTGACGGCACACAACGTGTTGCTCAAGTACCTTAATCGACGCAATTAGAAATGGTAATTTCGTAGATCTGGATAATAATCGCAGCTAATTTCTACCTGTCGTGAATCCCGTCCCTTGACTGCGATCGTCATCAATGTAACTCGTTTCGTTATTGTTGTAAAACACGAGTAACATTAATGAAATAACATTAATTCTTCTTCTCACTTTTTTTCATCTTTTGTTTTTTTTCATATCTTTTCATCCGCATCTTCTTTACAAGAAAATTTTTAATTGCGCAAAGCAATACCTGTTTTCGTATCGCGTTGCGTCCGACTTGTTGTTCAATTAATTCCGCCTTCATTCGCGTGAGCTTTCAATTCGCCTAGTGTCCATTTTGTTTTCAGTATTGAACTCGCGCCATTTGTAACGACCGCGCCATTTATAACGACTCTTTCCGGCGCGCCGTGAAGTTTGCTTAGCGGATCTTTTTAGCGGAGAGTCGCAAATAAAATCGCTGTAACACTCGCGATAACTCAGTTCGTACGCCGGAGAAGGCAGGTGGAACGGAAGGGTGGAACGGAAAGTTGAAATTATGAGAGAACTCGAGGTGGCCTCGAGAGAGAGGTGATAAAAGTATTCGCGGCGATCGCGGTTAATTTCAAGAAACGATTAATCTGTCTGAATTATATTACACTCGCGCTCGCTTCTCGTCGGTGTGTAATTACAATCGTCGTCGTTGCGATTCCAAGCGTTTTTGTCTCTGTAATATGGGTACTAAGTAAACGGCGCAATTACACATATCTAATTTTCAATATTATATTCCTTCCGTAATGACGACCTCTCTCTCTTAAGAAAAAAAAACAAAAAAAAAGTTTTTACGACTAATATGCGCCTTAATAAGCTCGGAGAGCATTTTATAGCTATGTTTTTCATCCATTCGTTAAGTGATCGAAATTGGGCGGACTTTTGATGACAGAAATGGCTCGTTGTGAGGGCAGTAAAATGTCGTAATTACATACATCTCATGGCGCATGCGGGCGGTTGCGAGAGTCTACGCTGTGTGTGTGTGTGTGAAAAATAAAAAATCTTCTCCAAGCGCGTTATCTCGCAAATGGATAATCTGTTCTTAATTCCGTTCAGAAGGTGAGATTTAATGCGGGCGACAACACCATCTGTGTGCAACGTGCGATTTGCTCTATACATCAGGGGAATGTAGATTTACGTTATTCGTATGCAAAGTATTAAAAGCACGAGTGCTCTCTCATAGGCTAAGAACATTGATGGCAATGTAATAAATAGAATTTATGCGAACACACGTGCATCTATAAATAATGCGAAGTGCACGGAAGAAAACGGATATTAAACCAGGTCGCGCGTCTTATAAATTCACTTCTCGTTTCTTTTTTTCTTGTTTTTTTTTTCCATGAATATTAAGAGTGAGAATATTAATTGCGATCCACGTTTCCACGACTCGCCCCGATCTCTAGGTATCGCGTGGTACCGTACTTGGCGGCCAGGTGTGGGAGTGACTGAGAGAGATACCCAATTCGATAAGAGAGACATTTGATCCGCCGGAAAATGCCGTGACGAGGCTATCGACGAAAATCGTAAGCGAGAGCCGATCGTTCAACGATAAATCGACCCGAATTGTTAAGGATTTCCGTTGCGTGTGTATACACGTAAATATATGCGTGCACGATCTACGGTTGATTAGCGATATGTACGATGTCGTAGCGATTATTTTCGCCATACGATACTCCTCGTAAAAAGAAAAAAAAATTATTTACGCCGTGTTTACTACGCACTTTTCACTCGATTTGTCGATTATAAACTCGCAGGGAGTGAATATAACTTCCTTGTTTTTTTTTTTTTTGTCAAACGCTGTATACGGGACTGTGAAGAATTCCGGGCGACACGCCAAATCTCACCGCGCGACTTACGCGCGGCCGTGCGTCTTGTGCACAGCGGATTTAGCGTGGAATGGATTTTATACTCTCGCATCTTCCGTTCGAGAACTTTGTCATTCGTTCCAATCACGCGAATATTATCCGAAGCGATTTGATCGCATCATTTAAACTGTGCTTTTTTCGTAACCACGTTTCATCCTTTTGCGATTTCTGTGTTTAACGAGTCGAGTTACTTCCACAATGATCATCGGTAGGTATTTCTCGGATTTTTTTCTCCGTTATTATAACAGTCAACGAAGAGAGAGAAAGAAAGAGAGAGATAATAATCGGATCCTTCCGTCCGATAAATCTCCCATTATATTCGCGTAATGTGTAACAGAGTCGAGCGCGCGGGAATATGCAGTTATTACTGTAAGTGTGCGCTATCGTATCGGAGTCGTTTAAATCAGGCAGGTGCGCGTGGCATTATAAATTCCCGACGTCACACGCTGCAAAGTGTCTTTTCAATACGTTGCGTATACGCGTCTGATCCGCGCGGACTGATCGCGCGCTGCAGCCGCGTTCGCGGCGCGGCTGCTTTATGCGCGCAGAAAAATTATGAGACGCGTCGCAGAAAAATGTTACGGACGTAAAACCGACAGACAGAGGGGTCGCGCCAGTAGAGAATTCGCTGTATTATTCATTAGATCGGCACGATTCCTCGCGAAAAGCGCCGCCGCTCGCGATCGAAACGAGTCTGCCGCTTTTACGGCCGTTTCACGCGACGAATATCATGAAAATTAATAGTGAAACGCCAGGCGTACTCTTTCGTTTCGTTTTTTCTTTTCTTTTTCCAGATCGCCGATTTGTCAGAACTTTCTTGATTTAATAGACCGAGTTCTTTTCCGAGATATAGCTCGAACATCGGTCTGTGATCGGGGGCGGTTTAAATTTCTTTCCGACAGTTTTACTAACCGCAAGAATTGATATTGCCCGCGCGCGCTACGCCAAGAATATTAAAACGGCGCCCATGCGTTCGTGTAATATATGTAGAATAATGCGATGTATACATAGCGTATACGTAGCGTAATTCAATGTCTTTTTAATGCAATTTGTATAAACCAGTAGTCACTTGTATATTAGTCATTAATATTAATAGCAGTGCTAGCAAAATTGTTAACGATATTAATTATCCCTTTCGTATATAAATAAATCTGCGATACTTGAAATTTTGTACCTGTGAGATGTAACGAGGCCAAAAAAAGTGTCGGGAGTCTCTAATTAGTGAAACCGAATTTCAATGTTTATTCTAAAAGGACTACTTTAATGACCGTTTCCGATAAAAATCTGTGAAATACGGCGAACAATTTTTGCTTCTCGATTCACTGTTTATTCAACAGATAGTACGTCCTTTTTTTTACGAGATAAAAAATATAGCCTCGCCTTATTAACGTCGATATCAATCTACATAACGTCTACGTGATGTACATATTTATAAACAGATTGCAAAATTATTAACTCTCTCTTTCTCTCTCTCTCTCTCTCTCTCTCTCTCTCTCTCTCTTTCTGGAGACGCGTTTGTTCGTAAATTCAAATGATTTCTCGCGAAAGAGCAGCTTATATCGGTATCGTTGCTCGGAAACTCTCTCTTCGATGTTTTTCGTTTGCATTTTTCTTGGGTCGTAAAAATTAATAACCGAAACCTGAGATACTATTATGGAATAGAACTCGTTGCGCACTGAAGATCACTGCCGCGTTCTACATATTCCACACTGTTGGCAAGAAGAAGAAGAAGAGTAACAGCAACATTGTGTGCTAAACAACGTGATGTTTGTAAAATGCATATAGCTTGTTTTATTTGAAATGCAAAATCCGAGTTTATGCAGAGCTATAGTTAATTATCACTTGATGTCTAGTGTCCGTTGTACCATCGACGTAAAAGTGTTCAATAAATCTGAAGTATTTTGCGTAATTTCTTACAAACCATATACATTATTAATAAAAATAAAAATATTGGCAAGGAATGACAAATGTAAGACACACGTGATTGCGTTTTAGCGAGAGTGGAAACGTGTGGTGCACGTGGCACAATAATTAGTTGAGATAATTATCACGAAAATGAGAAGCGCGTTACGGCGGCGGGAGTTTGCTAATGGTTGCACAGCTGCATCTTGTTTTCTGCTCTTTTCGTGGAGCACGACTGACAGAAGATTAACCACCCTTTCGTCATATGCAAAGAGAACGCGCATCCTAACTCGATATATATAAAAGTTTTATATTATACTTAACCTTTTCAACTTTATATTCTTGTGATATTTCCTCACCACATTACAGATCGTGAAATGTTGTCGAAATGATTAATTTTTTAAGAGATAAGTGTTGAATTTTCCTTTTTTGCAACAATTTCATACGATCTTTATTCGAACATGTATGCGCACATTTATTTTATAAGAGATATCTAGCGACAATCTTGTGATAATAAATCATGTAGGAATGTTACATTGGCGTCGTCTCGTTCTTGTGATTAATTCAATTCACGTCTCTATGTCTCAATTTTCACAACTTAATGTTGTTGTAGCGAGCGCGAGACTTCGTAGTGCGTCGCAAGAAACATGTTAAAATGGGTATACTCATGTTTATCGATTTTCCCTTGGGTTCTTACACAATGACCGGCAGGTTTTGCGAAACGGCTACACTTGTAAATGTCGTGCTTTGTCGCGCGTTGATATAACCGCTATGCGATTCATATTTTCCCTGCTGTCACTTACCAATGTATATACGGCGAGAAGTGCAATCGAGTTCGCAACGGCCGCGGCGCGGAGCAATCGAATTCGTGCTCTATGTCCACTTAATAGTAATATCGTTACGACATATCGCGGCAGAGATATTGTGTAAACTGGATGTGCGATGTTATTAATAACATATCAAGAATTATTTTTGCAAGAACAAAGAACGGATTTTCGAATAGATTTTGTGCGCGGTATCTATTTATTAAAATAGAAACTGCAGAGAGAGAGAGAGAGAGCGGTGTAAATTAATTACAGCGAAAATAAACTTTCAAAATAAATAAAACCCAACCGTTTAGCTAAGACATTTGAGAAGACGTTCCGCTTACGAATTTCTACCGGAGGGTAAATTTACATCTGTTTAAAAACGGTTTATCATGTTAACCGCGTTTATTCAAATCGTCTCGCTGGCTGGTACCGCGCGTTAGCCGTCATTCGCGATCAAAGCGGCAACTCTTTCGCCCGGCACTTGTGCACTCGTAAAAATTAATAACCGAAACATCTCGAGCGAGACAGGGAGCGGCGTGTGCGGAACATCCTTCGCTCTTTGGCGGCGATGCTGCTGCAACCTAGTTGCTGTCACTTTTCACGGTACACCAGGACGAAGATAAATGTTCAGCCGTTACATGCGACGAAGCATGTCGAAGAAAGCCACACAACTTCACGTCCGACAGTCTGCTAGACGGATCTGAAGCGCACACAAATACCATCGCCGCGAAGTGGTATGTGCGCGCGTCTCGTGCAAGATTATCATATGAGTCTTACGGAAAACCGGTCGAGTTTTACGACTTTAAATTCTATTAGCGAGTATATTTAATAGTTATATCATTATACGTTTATAAAATAATTGACGCAAATCGATTTTATTGATATTCGAACACACGCACATGTGAATATACGCGCACGCACGTGTGTGTGTGTATTTGCATAATCGAAGTTGTGAGACACTGCCACATAAACATATCGACTTATCTGAAACTCAAAGATCTTTCCTGGACGACGATAGGTATTGGCTACTTTCTTCGTGTTGTTGGCGCGCGCATTATGCGCACGTAGGTTGCGTGAAGTCCCGTGGCTGAGGTATAGCCACGATTCTTGAATTTTGCCAAGCACCTCGCCACAATGGCGAAGCAAAATGCAAATTCCAGTCGTAGGCTTGAAAGAGAAAGAGAGTTGATATATTTGTCAAAAAGCAATGTGAAAAAGCGCATTTGCCACTTTGTCGCGCGAGTTATTATTAAGCCTGCGATTGAATTTATCGTATTCCTAAATTAGGCAAACGATTTAATTACGCAAATGATACAATGCAAGCGACGATACAACGGTAAAACGTCGGACTTTAGAATTGCGAGATAAAGATACATGTTGCTTAGAGACACAAATCGAAGAGACGGTTTGCACGATGTTGATATATTCCGCGGCGATAATTCGCCGAGAGAGAAATCTCGAACGATCGTTCAAGATACAAGACGCGAAGTTGTCACATTCGACATGCGCTCAACGTAACGTGCGCGAGTCAGTAAATTAATTGAACAGTATAGGTACAATAAATTATTATC
>QVOB01013414.1:0-13703 GCA_014839585.1 Pseudomyrmex concolor
CAAATGTGAAGTTAAGTTACACAGACAATATTCCTACGTGTGTAATGTTCGAGCAAATAACTTGATATAGTTTTTAAATGTCTTATGTTGCGTATAGATTATAGATTTCTTAAGACAATATCCGTTACATTTAAATAAATATATAAATAAAATAATATCAGCATTATTATTATTCTGCGAAATAGTGTTTATAGATTTAAAAAGAAGCAAAGTATAATCTAATTACGTAATTGATTACGTGCTACCTTAACTTATTTACCGGAAACTGTTTCTTCCTTACGAGAAAATTGAGGTCATCGCAATGTTTGACAATTGTTCTGGCAGCATTTCTCTTAACGCGTTAGAACCGGCATTTGAACTGGCAGGCGTGGTTACGTTTGTGAGTGCCATTATATATTGTTGCTGTAAGATTAAAATGATTCCTGAGAAGGAAATTGCCTCTGCGCATAGAAAACCCAGTGCACGCGAAGGATATCGGAACTATGTGTGTGTTGGTTTAATCTGTGAGAATAAACTTTACCACGTTCCATTTCCGACTATAGTATCAACTGTTTTGATAAATAACTTACAGAAATAAACATAAATCTTTCTTTTGTCTCGTATTTTTCCAAAATGTCAGCTCTACAAATATATCGATTCGCATTCACTTAATTGCAATATGATCATTTCGATTATCTTTTTTTTTTTTTTTTTTGCAAATGTCGCGAAACGTTGGAAGAAACCTCGACATTATACGTGTCACTGGCAGTTTACATATAAGCGATGTAATTGTTGCCAATTACGCACAAGCAGTCGTGAGCAAGCTGAAAGAGTAAGAGAAGAAACCCGTCGGTCGACGAACTTGCGCCTTATACGGATCGGCTTGTATGATCTGGATCATTAATCTAGTAGCTAAATCGTAGTAGTGCATCTGATGTAATTCGAGTCGTATATATCGATTTTTACACCGGATAATCTGTCTCAATCAAAACGCGCAAAACTCGCGCAAAACTCGCTTAAGAATTGACGCGGTCAACGCGGATAATATTTCGTGGGAATTAGCATTAAAAATCTAATTGTAGCGGTATTTAAAAACTCTCTAAACTATATAGATGACTTTTACATTATTAAATAAACGTTACCTCGTTTGAAGTAAAATTTAATATCAAAACTTAAAAGGATGTTTAAGCAAACTTGAATGGAAAGATACTTGAGTGTGACTTACGTCGTCATTAATTAAATAATACTTTATTGCGGTGGAAAATTGGTGTCAGGACAATGAAAGCGAGATGTTTTTCGGTGAAAGTGTGCGAAATGAAATATCGCGGTCTACTTCGCTAAATAGCCAGACGGATGTGTGTTGACATCCTTGTTTTTGTCTTCCATTCTCCATAAAATTATGACATTGTTTGATATTGTTTAATCATTAATGTGAAGATCAAAGAAAGATTGAAATATAGATATATGTTTTTCTCTTGATAGAAAGAGAATATTCAGTGTTTGTGTGACATCTCAATTTCTAATTTATCATAATTAAAAAGACAGAACATTTCTCTTGGAGTGTAACGATAAAAATACAGTCAAGTTGTTACTTCAACACATTGAATTTAATTTAATTGAACAACAATAGCGCGTAATCAAATGTCACGGCATTTAATAACGTGTTAAAATGAAAAGGGTTATATGAAACAGAAGCGTAAATATCCTAAGTTTCAGACTACATCTGTTCCGGGTTCTGTTCACTTTCCGCCTGCTTTCATGAGAAACGTGCGTTATTCGTATCTCAGTCATGTATCGCGCGATGAATGCGTTCGTACAATCGTAAAATCTCGTTCTCTTGTGATAAAAGTTAATAAGTAAAGCGGTCATATTAAAATGGTTTGTTTTATTTGACTCTCTTACCATGTGTAGTTTTTATGTTAAACATGCAACAATTGTAAAGTTTAGGTTAGGTTAGGTTTATCTTTATATAGCAAACATTTAACATTTCTAATGTGTAATAAAATATGAACTTCTTTCTATATACAGTTACAATAGTAAATTTAATAAAAAAAGGTGCAAATAAATAGATTATACTTTTATTTTGAATAATATGCAAATAGATCGCTGCTTGTAGCTATAATCTTCTTTATAAACGTTTCCAAGAAGAACTACTGATGCATGATTAAAACACTCGTCGAGATCAACCCTGTTGATAGCAAAACTGCAAGCACGAGATAATTGCATAATTATATAGGATATCAAAGAAACTTAGAAACTGAGTTTCTCGCTTGCCGTGTCTTTACGTCTTTACGTATGTCCAGTAAAGATACTCACACAAACTGACCGGGTAATATTTCATTACAACCGATATACACGAGGTATGCAATAAATCGTTTCCTTGGCGACAAGGACATGTTACACACAGTCGTTATTACGAGAGAGCTACGGGAGATAAATTAAAGATCGGAACAAAAGGGGACGAGTCGGCGCGTGGGCTGCTTTACATTGGAAAGGTCGAGCTTCAGGTGAATGTACACGAGCCTTTCCTGTTGACCGCGCCAATTGAAGTAAAAAAAGTGTATATATATATATATATATCTTGTGAATAATTTCTCCAGACCTAATTTTGTTCTCGAAACAGAAGGAAGTATTTACTTAAAGATAGTAATTATATGCCAATTAATTACTTAAAGATAGTAATTATTACCAATTTTTCTCGTATACTGGAGTTTTGACAAAGATAATGAACACATTGTATACTGGTCACGTATTAATACTTAATTTTTACGTACATATTGTCGCTATTCTTTTTTTTAAACTTGTTTCCCTTCATCGACGCAATAAAATTGCCAAAAATTAGCCGCATCACGTAAGTTAAAACACGCAAGGTAACTCGTATACAATGTGTTACTAGATTTATAATTTAATAAGTAATTAATAATAATTAATTAAATTTATAATTAGATTTATATGAGAATATAAGCACCGTTAGTCTAAACATATGAATTAAAATGAGAATTACTTTTCGTTTTTTAAATATTTAATTACATTTAAGCAGAAGCGATGTAGATTATTGTTGTATTCGGTGAACTTTGCTTTAAAAAAAAAAAATGATTAAACAATTTTTGCCAAGAAAGAAACTGTGTAAAATCGTCTATACGACTCAGAAGTGAGTATCTACGAGCGCGATCACCGGATCGATCCTACACGGTTCACGTGTCATATTTCGCGGTGAGCTTCTTAATTATTGTCCCGCATCGCCCGCATTAAATCGGGCGAAGAGAATAAGGAAGATAAGTCGCGCATTGTTTTCGCCCGGGACTTTCTCTCGGGAGATCTCACGAATCATGCGCGTGTGTGTGGCGAATCGCCGAAGGAAGTACGGAACGGCCGAAAGTGTAGTTAACGATTGCAATTGTGATAACCGTGTGTTGGACTGCGGAAAAAACAGGAGATTTCGTTAGGTATTATTAAAACATGTCGATTGAGTATTAAGTATACCTGCCTTGCAGCTTCAATTGAACTCGAACTCGATGAGAAAACGACACGTGATTCCGCAAGAAGATTGGATCGCGCAGCAAACGAAAGGCGTTTCCGGTTACTTAAAAGAAATCTCGTTAACCGAAGTTTAATCGCTTTCTTAAAAGAAAAAAAAACATACAATAATGCGCGTCAAAAATTGTTGAACGGATCAGGCGGTCGATCGACTCTTAAAGTCGATTTACTCTTACATTTTGCGTGCGCGGTGTCGCCACGCAAACCACTGATTCCACGATCTGTTCGAGACATTCGCGGATTGCCACGAAGTTGCAAAGCGTGTCGTACACCGTGGGTGAAAGTGACCGACCAAGAGACACTGTTTAATATCCTAAGTCGTGTATGTTGTCGTAGAAAAAGAAAAAAAAAGAATACGACGACATGTCGAGTCGAGCGCACGACTTGAAAGATTCGAAAATCGCACCACCGCTCGTGCGAAACGAAATGCAACGCTCTCGACCGTTTCGGAGAACGTAAATGGTTATTCAATACACACACAGGAAAAAATATAAATCACTCTTGTCACACCGGGCTTTTTAGCTCTTTGAGTTCTGTTTTGATATATTAAGCTTAAATATGCGTATTTGCACATAAAATGCAAATATAATTAAATATTCATATATAATTAAATATATATGAATTTTTCATGAGTAATTAAATATTCTTTTTATAAAGTACGTAAACGCTTCAAACATTAATGTCCTTATTTTTGATTGTCGGCATTAAATCTTCAGTTACGCACATTCTATTGAAATAAATCGATACACATAACTTGTTTATGAATTATTTATCAATAATAAATTACACAAGAAGGAGACACAAAATGATGATGAAACATTCTTATGCGCTCTCGAATTACTATTACTTATCGCACGATTTCTCATAGCTTTAACTAATTACGCACAGAATAGAAACTGATTTAATAAGTTCACATTACGTATTTTATTATTGCATCTATATCTAATTTCGAGATATTACGCAATTATGTGCTTTCTTTAACATATATGTTTACATTTGATTTATATTCGACGTAATACGAATGTGAGAATCATCATATGAAATTGAATTCTTTTTCGCGTGTAATATCCAATTTAAAAGCTACCAAAGGGTTGAAATAGATCTGTCAAAATATAGAAGTAACCTATGCCTGCAGTTGAGCGCGAGTTTTAATTACATCGTTGCAGGCACGAGTGCACCTGTATACATGTAGAGCGGAACCATATGAGCCCAATGAAATAAACGAAAAAAAAAAGGTCGTAGCAAAAAGAGAGTGAGAAAGTGACGCGAATAGACCTAATTACAAACCGAATGATTGATAAATCAAGTCAAACACGCTTAAAAAATTATTTAGAAAACTATTCTGCAATCCGCGATGTATAACGCGTGATGTATTTGCTGGATATAACAAATCGAATAAATTTACAATTAAATTAAATTAAAACGTGGAATGACATAACGTTACAAAAGAAATTATTTCTACTTTTCTCTTGGGTCATAAATTGTGCAATCGTGCAAACTGAAATCTCGTTCGAAGAATCTGTATGGTAGAACTGTTAGCAGATATAATAATTACAAGTAGAGTCTATTATACAAAAAGATGTACACGAGTTGGGATAGCCGTGTTGGGATTTTTGTGGAAAGAAAAACAGATATATAGAGTCTGTTCGTTATCTTTATTGAGCAGAAATGCCAAGCCACTTCCTGCAAATACATAACAATCTAGTTGGTTTTATGATTTCCGCGGTAATTCGCGTATATACGTGACGTAGTTATCAATTGGATTAAACTTGACAGAAATCGGCTGTGTGTCAAGAAAACGTCTTTCCGGTATATTACGGACTGTGTTCTTTTGATACTCAACACTACGTTTAAATAAACAATTCAAATTGAATTAAACGATTCAAATTAAATTAAATTTAGAGATTAATGACACATAGAAATATGATGATTTGTCACAATGCTCATTAAACATGTATCCGTTTTACATAAAATGAACAACAATAAAGAGTTAAACATTGAAAACACTATCAATAAGGTAAAGAAGTCCGTTTTTAATCAATTTTTGTTGAAGTCAAAATCGCTGTGGATATATCGTTGTGGATTTCAATCGTCATTTGAAATGTGTCGCTCGAGTTGCAGTTGCTTTACGATTTAATCACCGGTGACGAAACACCATCGCCGTGTTTCATTAGAACTTGCGGATCGTGATAAAGCGTCAGCTGCAACGCGAAGCTGATGCAAAGATCAAAATGTCAATCGAACTGACCACCAGCGAAAGATATGCGGGCATAAAGCAATTTTTATTCTGCCGTGTGTGGCACCGACGACGATTGTGAGCGGTTTTATACGGCTGACGAAAGCCAAAAATTGCGAAACAACATATTGCATAATAAATGGCAAATACGTCGCGGAATAAAATCATATCTCAAACGCAACGCGCCGCGTGCTAGCAATTTGAATATGCAATGTTATGTGCATTAAGACTGAAGAATTTTGCATGCATAAATAAGAGCGATAAAAGAAGAAAAAATAGTTTTCGCCGGAAGTAATCCGATCGGCGAATTGCACGCCATACGCAATGAAACTGCAAACTTCGCAGCCTGATCCATATTCAAATATTCGATATTGATGCGAGAGAGCTTAAGGAGGAAGTCGTAACGTATTTTTATGGCATTATCTACTTTCCAAGAATCATTCGTGAAAATATGCAAAGAAAACAAAAAGGATATCACATATTCTCGATTTTTTCGTAAGTTACGGGTTTTTTGAAAATGCTATAATCGCGCGAATAGTGCGCGCGATCGCGAAGTGCACAGCGAATTAAAAAGAAAGTAAAGAAACGTTTGGTCATACAAAATAATTAGAACGATCTATCCCCAGTGTGAGAGACATGCAACATGCGGCAATTCTGAGTATTTCAGATGGATTTAAGGAAGTGATTAAATCGAGAGCGATATCTTCATCTCGAAAACGTAAACACTTTCTTCTCGCGACTGCCGGTTGTAAATATCCCCGCTAATAAGCACGATGTGCGTGTAATCGTGTTGTACGCAGATTATCTGCTTCGCAGATATATAAAAAGTACCTATAATGATCACGAAAATCCAGAAAACTTACACGTATTTTTCTAACGTAGTATTATTCACGCCTAAGTATTTTTCTAACGTAGTATTATTTACGCTATTATATTATGCAACATTCTTTTACATCATCCTCTTTAAAAAAGCATTCTGGTAGAACACGATAAATACATAACGCAAAAAAAAAAAAAAGAAAAACACTTTTAAAACAAACATCTAAATTTATGAAACGTGATGTTTTTTAACGAAACTGCGGACATAATTGCGCGTGATTAATTTTACAAACTACATTTTTTTATATAGTGTGAATAAATTGCACAATTTTTTTGGCGACCCTTTGGTCCGATCGAATAGTATCCGAGAGACTTGAATAAAGCCATACACATCTTCTCATATTTTACATATTTTACGCGTAACCAACGGCATACCTCGCGAACTGGTGGTCCATTTCTCCCCTTTTTTTTCTCGCTTTTTTCCTTTATAACGAAACGACTGTGTAGAGAAACGACTTTGAATCATGCGGCGCGGCTTCGTTACCACCGAAGTCTGCCTACCATCGCGGAATGCACGTTACCTTGTAAGGACTTGCGTGTTACGTGCGGAGGAATTGCCGCGTATACGTGCTTGCATCATGTGGGCAGGCGGAGAAAACGAAGAAGTGCCGCGCTTATCGGCCAATATGCAGAACATTTGTGCCTGCAAGCACGTGCTGTCCTACAGCATCTTCTGACCTCGTGGTTGTATAGTTATAGTTGTCGAAAACACGCGACTTTTGCGTTTAAACACATTCTGCAAAACACTCGTTGAATGAATATCTGATCGCGACTGTAGAATAACATTTAACAGTCAATATAAAATCTCATCTAATAAGAACAGAAACTGAATGCGATTGACACTGTTAACAACAAATGTTAGTTAAAACATGAGCGAATTTAATGAGAGATTGCGAAGTAGAAAAGAGAATATATGTTACAGCTTTCTTTTTTTCAAAATACTAAACTTCCGGACGATTTTGCGACTTTACCGCGAAGCCGATTGAAACTTGATAAGATTTCTAGTTTATTCTCTAGTTTATCCGTCTTATTTCGCACCGGGCAATTTATCGCGTTATTATGTCCGCATGTCTGAATTCCACGTGGAAAGCAGCTTTGACCTTCCCACGATAACGCGAGAGAGCACAGAGACCGGTGAATGTGGTGTTGTGCGGTGGTGTACAATGTAGGTGACGCGCGGCTTTCGCGGTGCATTACGCCGCAGCACCTCGCGGAATGCAACACCACGACGAGGGACATGTGAGCCGCGTTCCCCGCGAATCCTTACGTAGTACGTACGTGTTCATGATTTTATCTCGCGTCTCGTACGTCTCCGCCCGGAGCCTGATATTGTGTCGCTCGCGCGCACCGTAAAGATCCGAAAGCCAATTATACCGATCGGCAGCGTTTGCATACCGGCGCGAACGCGTATAACACGCCTCGAAGATTTCGCAGCGAATTAAAGTACATACATACACGCGGGATTGTAAACGTCTCGAGACGTTCGAGGTTTGATTTACAGAAGTGTCATCAAACGTAGAAGAGAATGTGGTGCTAATTTAGAGCGTTTGGTCCGTTAGTATAATGAAAGAAATTGCGTTTTCTTCAATTACTTGATCAAACTTATTTTTATCATTACTCGCGCATTTTCAAAGTGTTATCTTATAAAATTAATAGTTGATCTTTCGAAAATACAACTTAATTTCTTTGGCTTAAAAGTGTCAAATAAACAGTTTATGTTTTATGTTAAATATCTATTAAAAATAAATTGAAGCGATAAAACTTTCGTTTCTCTAAATGCTTTATTCACGCTATGCTGAAAAAAAAACAGCGTTGAATGCCAAAATGCACCGGCAAATGCATCGCCCGATTGCCGTGGGCGACGTTCCGGGTCAAAGTTACGCACGGTCGCACCGAGTGGAAATCGTAATTAATCACTCTTGAACGTGGGAGCGCGAACAATCGCTGATTGACGGTTCTCCGCACCAGGCAATCACTTAATCGTCTCTTTGGAAATCTCTGAGCACCCACTTCACAGTGATCCCTTGTGATATCATATCTGCCGCAAGTTACTTCATAAGCGTGAAAATATGTCCATTATGTGACATTGACGATTAATCACATATTCATACATATAAACAGAAATTGAGAGAATTAATTACAAAAAAAACCTGCAACGTCCATTTTTGTACTTCAGTATTCCATTATATCTCGATTTGATCTCGATTTGATTATATCAGAATTATTCTTGTTCAAAGAAGAATACGAGAAAAATATATTTCAGGATAATTAAATGTCACTTATTTCGGTCGTGATTATTAAGTTAATTTAATTTGCCAATATCAAGCCTCAATTACGTTCTCGATGAGTCGCGATTCTTATCGCAAAAGACGTAACGCAAGTCTTGCTCATTGAATTCATTAACGAGCTGCGATTATAACTTCGCTCTTTTCTCTTTTGTACACGAAATATATATTATGTGAGCGTTGGGAGATATATAGAATCACATTAATATTTCTCTTATCTGCCAACATTTATTATGCAATAGTACGCGAACGCATACAGAACGCATCTAATCATCCGTAAATCGTTCGTTAAATCTATCTTATTGATTTTCGTCGCGTCACTCATAGGATCCGAAAATATAGCGTGATCACACGATTCCCGAGAACCAAAAGAGATAAGGCTAATTAAGATTACAGCGCGTTGGATAATCGCTTGCGTACTATTTAGATATGCATATTAATGCATCACTCGTTATTCTAAACAGGATTTTCGTCTGGTGGCTTAAAACGCGAAAGATATAAACCGCACACGAGAGAGAACGATCCGAATGAAACTTTCTGTGTAAAATATAACGTGAACTTCCGCTCGTATGGGTACGTTTACGTATACATTGAGACATAAGCCGATTTCTTGCCGATGTATCGAGCATTCATTTCGCTCTCAAAAAAGTTCGAGAATTACACGAAAATCGTTAGATTTCTTTTAAACAAACGCATTTTTTCACACGTTTATCTTTAAAAGCTATTGCTGCGCTTTCAATCTAATTACGAAATGTAGTATGAAATGCCGCATGGACATTCTATTCCGGCAATGCACACCTCTTATATCACGATCAAGCCAGAACGCGCAGGCATTTTGAGACTTCGTTCGCGCAACGATATATACGGTGTATCTACGTGAAACGTGAGCGCGGAACAGCTTGCGTTTGTCCGTTAAACCAGTTTCGTTAGTGTCCGATTATATATGTGTGCGGCCATTCGATGCCTATGAAATGACTCATTAAATCGAAGGTTCGGGCGCGCCTTCGCGCGCACCTTACGTAAAATGCACCGTGATATCCAATTATTAAATACGCAGCATCCTTAACTCATCATGAATGTTCACGAGAGCAACGCCCGGACGCGACGTTATTTTTTTTTTTTTTTTTTTTTTTTTTTTTTTACGAACTTGATTGAGACGTTAGCTTGCACATTCCTATTCAGCAGTTACTTTATAGACTAGTTCGTTTGAAAAAGGAAAAGAATTGAAAAGAAAGTTAAATTATGACATTCTTTGTATTCAAAATCTACATTGCACAAGTCGGTAAAGAAAGAGAACAAGAATGTCAAAAGTCGATTGCTCTCCTTTATTTTGTTCTTGAGTTTTTACTTCGATCGTTTGTGCTTCAATTCTATCGTTGATTGCGATTTATTGCGCGTGAATGCAAAGATTCGCATGTTTTATTACGATTTTTATGTGAAATCCGTTGTTCAGTTTTTTTGCAAACGTGCCGGGGATTTATGGTTCTATAACTTGTCAACTTCGGGAACGAGTTTGTCAAACGTGATCGCTGATCTCTTTGATTTCCCACGAGAATTCAATTTGCTAGGCAAGAAAAGGTTTGCGGTTTGCAGAAAACCTGGAACAGGAAACAAAACCTGCAACACGAAACGCCGAGTATGTCGCGCAGTCCAAGTTGAATCGCATAAGACGTTTAATTAGAATTGTTGCGATATGTAATATCGAATGTAAAGCGATAAATAGATTAATACACAAATTTGAGGAAATAAAAGTAAATTTTTCAATCATTTTTTATTTAGTATATCGTTTTTATTTAGTATATCGTTATTTTATACAAAATAAAAAATATATATAATAAAAATAAAAAATATATATAATAATTATTGAAAATTGTGTAAACGTTAATTTAATCTTTTTGATGTATTATGATCTTTAAGCAGAATTTACGCGCTGTGATCGAGAGGCAATATCGTGATAGTAATTAGAGTTACATTTTAAGTAGATAGATTTATCGTAAATGTAATTAACATTTACGAGCACACACGTAATTAATATAGCAACAGATATCTTTACATATTGCTAGTTAAATGTACGAATTATATCGGCAACATTATCGAAAGACTCTGACATTTCTGTCAATACGCAATTAACATTTAAATGCGCATCACTTTTCGCATCGCCGTGACTTAAGGAAAAGTTTTTTCCTAGCTTGTCAGAACTGATATCTGGATTTTAAATTTTCTAAAGTAAAAAAATAATTTTAATTCTTTGCATTCACAATTTATAACAATATAATTACGAAATGACATAGTTTCTCAATTAATTTTATTCTAGAATTTATTCTATAATTACATTTCAGAACTTTCTAAACTTGTCAGATTATTTTTTATATGAAATCAAATTTTTCTTTCTTAAATTAATTTTTAATTAATTCTACACATGAATAAATAAAATGTGAATATAATTTCTTCTGCAATACAATTATGGTTTATAGTCTTAATGAAAGTATCATTACTGATGTAATGTCATCGCAGACGACTTGTAATTACGCATACGCAATCATTGATTTATACGATCTACGTTGTTACGCGTCGTCTTTCTAAGTCACTTCCGGATAACATAATCGATCGCTCTATCCCGCGTATCGTTAAACGACTCCTTAAAAAAACCAAATGGCACAACTTACGACAACATGCTACAACGTCGTAATGAAGATAATGTCGGAACGCGTCGGTAGATATGCAATTAAATTTTAAAGATTGTCTTCGCGTAACGAACTGTCTCGTGACGCGGAAGTCACGCGAAGCTGATGTCGACGTGACTTTAATGATGTGACACCGATATCGGTATAAGTCATAGATGCATCTCAGATTCCACTCTCGTTAATTATGCTTGTACCAACGTGTAAGATGTACTTGCGCAAGTGCATTTGCCTTGACTGCAATATTTCAACGATCCAATCGGAATTTTGACCATATAAAAGAGAGAGAGAAAGAAAGTATGATACATCAATTGCACTGCGACTTTCTTTTTTTCTGTATATGCATAACGACATGTAAATAAAAATATTTCTCATATTTTGTGCATGTAATTTCTGAAAATATTTAATAATATAAAACTCTGTTGTTGTCTCAGAAAAATACTGCGAATAGCTATTGAAATTTGAAATTAGTGTAAAATTCAACTATTTGTCTGCAACATGAATTATTAATATCTATATCTAGACACCTTTTATTTTTTTTTTTTTTTTACATAAATCTATTTTAAATTATTAAAACTTGAAATTTATGTGTTAAGTTGGTATAGCTGCTGCTATTCAGGTTTTTCCAATTAGATTGCGATCGATTACTTAACAAGCGCGACAAGCGTGACTACAAGCGTACTTGTAGAAATTAATGTTTTCAGCATATTTTATTTTCGCGCTATACACTCATCCTTATAATTCAGCTACTGAAGTCGCTTAATTGAAACTATTTTATCGCTCGCGAATGCTTTAATCACTTTAATTAAGCGATGACTGTCGTTGCTGCAGAGGAAAACGCGTACTATTGATTTCGATTAGTCTCTTTATGAGCGTTTCTTCCCTCTTCCCATATGTATCATAGTATTTTATTAATCTACGTACGATACAAATGTATACCGGTCATCATTGCACTCATTTGTCAAACCTTTCGCCGTGGATATAATCCTTCCAAACGAGAGCTTCGAAGCAGTTGCGTAATTCAGGTATGATAGTATACATATATATATACTCACGTAAGTATGTAAAACTACATGATTTTTTTCGCGTTCCTTTAATATTGAAACATCTAACGGTGCATTCTGTATAAAATTATCTTCTAACGATCTTTGAATTAATTGCATTAATACTCAGAAATATAACACACGCTACTTACTGCTAAACATGATAAAAAAATTAGCTTACTTATTGGTATTGCATAAGAGTCGTCGATTATACACAAATGTCATTTCTCTTTTTTTCAAATTATCTTTTTGGCTATAAAAATAGAAAATCTTCAGATACGCGCGACTAATGTTATCAGAACAATATTAGAGAAAGCGTGAGAAAGATTGAATATACACAGCGTTAAGTTACAGTTCAATAACTCGCATATAATAATAAGAGAGATTGAAAAAAATTTTTCAGTTCTTTTTGTATTTCACACAATTATTTCCGAATATTTTCTATTTTTTTTCTTGGAAAAGAATATCGTTAGTGAAAAGAATATCATTTGTGACGCGATTAAGTAATACCTCCTTTAATAATTTATTTTGAAATGTTATAGTGGAAGATTAACTAATTGTTATAGTGGAAGATCAAAAGATCTGAAAGGTTGGCTATGAAATAGATTCAGGTCAATTTATTATTATTTCTTTGCGAAATTCTATGAATTAACTATTATAAAAATTGTCTTATATAAAAAAAAATCGTTTTAACAATGATCTTATCTATTTAACCTACAAACGTAAGTAGCACTTTACTAGCGTCAATGAAAAAAAAGAGACACGTCCTCCTTCTGTCGAATCCTCCCGCCTCGTGTTACAGAGAATGAAATCTCAGATAGTTCGAGCACAAGTCAAAGGCAATAAATATTTCAATATATTCCGCATTTTTTCTGTCATACGTTGCATTTCTCCGCGTGGGAGAATTCAGAAACGAAGACTTTGTCCGGATTATCCAAGAAAACTGGCGGTCATTCCGTTGCGGTCGCGCATGTCGCGGACAAAACACGGCGTTAATGTTATTTTCTCAGCGGGATATTAATATCAACGTCTCGAGAAAAGTATGTTCTAACGATGCGTGTCC
>QVOB01013415.1:0-11547 GCA_014839585.1 Pseudomyrmex concolor
CAGGTTGCTCTTTAAATCCTGATGAAGTGAGCTGTAATGTTCACGAAACGTCGGTATAAAAATGACACTAACGCGGTTCAAACCCGAAAGACATCATTGTATGTTAATACAACACACCGCGAAAGCATCAAATATCAGATTATTCTGTATATTTTCGTACTTTTCGTTCGGTGATTTTTTTTTTAAGAAAGCAATTTCCATAATTATTTTAATAACTGATATTAATTGCCAATCGTATATTATATATTATATTGTATGCAAAATAATATCAGAGCAAAGCTCTTTTTTTGATCTCTGTAGCAAAAAGACGCGTGAAATTTCAACTCGCATTAATTTCGCTTGGCTTATTTTCGCCCGAATTTTGTATAAAGAAAAAGAGAGAGAGAGAGAGAGAAAGAAAATCGAAATATCGGTAACGGATCGTGTTGTGGCGAAGTCGTCCGCACACGGAAATCGTTCGAATAAACGACTCTGTATCGGTGCAGTCAACCGGGTGTTGTTGCTATAGTCGGCGAGAGAGAATCGCAGAAGACGCTGACGGGATGCTGTTGAGCACGTGCCGCGCGCGGAAAAGCGTCATCGCGTGCCTTCTTATCGCGGCGCCACGCGCCACGTCGTCGTTCGATTCTATTTACGAACAATAAGCACAATGTTCCTATCATCGTTGCCTGAGTAACGAACGCTGCCCCAGTTTCAGTTTTGCCAATAATGATCGGAGACACACCTCGAGAAACAACTCGCTCGCGCTGTAAATGTGCAGAAACACAAGAATACGATTCCCGCCGTGTAATACATACACGTTGCAACAGCGACGACGTCGTCTCGCCGTCATTTAGCCGTCGTCGATTTCGCACACTCTGACGCGCTTGTTTACACTCAACTAAGTGTGTTGAGCGGCAAGACCAGAGAGTCATTTCCGCGTCGCGACTCTATCGTTGCGCTTATATCTGCTTGTGAAAATTTGTGACAGGAATGAGAGACGAGAAATAAAAAGAGTCTAACATCTCATCGAATGAGGCGAAAAATCTCTCGCTGTTTGTAGAATTTTATTTGTGAAGAGTAAAATTATTTATTTGTATTTCACTGCGACATCATTTATTTGCGGAAATTTGAAGATTGAGATAAAAACGTCATTCATAACATTTACAAAATTGACTCCGTTGAGAGAGTCTCATCGGTTGGACTCTTTGATTTTCTGTTCCGTCTGAGCTGTGGAGTGACGACGGGCGCCCAGCTCAACAAACGCTCCCTTTTGTATTCTTCGATGCTGATCTTGTTCAGCAGAAGAGGACCGCTGGTCATCATGGCGAACGCGCCGAGTGGCGCCAGAATTACTATGACGATTACGGACAATCTCACCACGTCGAGGGCTAATTCGATTTTCGCCGGATCGTCTTCTTCGCTCGCGCGTTCGAACGCTATCGGGGCTAACGCCGCCTAATTTTCGGAACGTTTGTTGTAGAGCTCGATTGATATTTTCGCGACGGGAAAAATTAACGCGATCGATGTTCAGCGGTGCGTTTTTACCTGTAGACTCCCCTTTGGCATCCAAGCTATCGCAACGAACAATCGCTCCTTCCACGTGAAGGACGTCTTAACTGTCGTTAAATAAGTGGTGACGCCACGCACCTAGATTAAATCGCCTAATATATTTAATAATTTATTTCGACGACAGATAAAAAAAAGAGATATCCCGAAGAAACTTGAATTCTTTTTGCGAAAAAGAAATTGAAGAAAAGTTTATATTCAATAATTTTTTTTCTTCCGCGAAAACTAGATATTGTATTTCGAGCGAAAATTTGTTGCAATTAATTTACTGATATTGCCGTGAGTACACAGGCGAGGTGAAGTCCGAATCTCGATGCGGTCCAGTTTCTAAAGTCGCAATTGGCGCCGATCACGCCTCCCAAAATCGGTTGCACGATGTGCCACAGAAAGTAGAACGTCTTGTGAAACGGCGTTGTCTGAAACAGCAAAGAAAAAAATTACGAAAAAAATGAAAAAATATTTCTACCGATCGCGAGTCTTGGAGTTTTGTTCAAAAGTATTCGGCGAGGATAATAATTAGCGCAAATTAGCGGTGATACATCGTATATTGATTCGCTTACGTCGTACGAAACCGTCAAAATTCGCCAGCCACGAACAGCTATGTACGACAGTATGATGGTGGCGAGATACCCTCCGCCCGTGATTGCCATTCTCGACGCCGCTGTGGTGCACGTTAAAGATGCAAGAGCCAAACCGCCGATGCGATACGACGTTGCGTGTTTCTGTCCGATCGAAAAACGAGAGAAAGAACACAGTCAGAGAGACGGAGAGGAGAGAGGGGGGGGAGGGTATTTACTGTCAGAAAATTTTGTTACACTCGCGTTTATCGCATCGATCGCGCGAATAAAAACAAGAAAAGAAAGATCGTAATAAAAGCCGACGCGCGCTCGTGTTTCCGCAAACTTTGCTCCCGTATTCCCGCGGGAGAAAGAAAGACGATATACTCCTGCACACATTAATAAAACATCGCGAAAGGGCGTTAATAAGTCCGCTCTTGTTAGTTTAGATTACGCGAACGTGCTCGTTTCGCGATACGTGACCCGAATTTTCGCAAGCTGTTTTTCGGGAGGAAGACGCGTGGGGGGGGGGAAATGAATAAAGTACCTACGTGATTGCGATGAGGGAAAAAGGCCAGGGCGAAACCCAAGATTATTCCCGCTATAAGTCCCAGGAGGAAATCTCGAATCCCGCCGGGGACGTAGGACCACCATTCTGTTCTCCCGTCATCTAGGAAGATGTATGGCTTTCTTTATGGAAAGGCTTTTTGTATGTTGTTTTTTTTTTGTACGTAGCTCGCCTCGTCGGCTTGCGGTGTCACAAACCGCTAATGTATTAATCATGAAAACTGAAATATTTAAACCGTGATCCATAGAATGTACCAGGTTTTCATCTCGTAAAGATATAAATACATACACATCGCGCGCGCGCGTGTGTGTGTGTGTTCTCGCGACTAGGAAAATTATTTATCATTCTCTCTGAGGTTGAAACACGACCCTGATATAAAATGTTAATTCTCATCTCAGTCTTTAACGTCCATTTTTACTAAAAAAGCAGAAAATCTATATGTAGAAATTATCGTCTCTATTATTTTTAAACAATCTCGATATTTTTGTGCACGAATGCGCGGTTGAGGAAAATTTAAGATAGAAAATAAATAGAAAATTTATAGTGGAAAACAAATAGAATGGAAAATTGAAATAGAAAACTTAAATAGAAAATTGTTTCGTATATGTATACGGAAAAGACACTCCGTTAGAGAGTGCTTTGAAATTGTCTTACGCTTTCTGTATACCGTTGCTAAAAACGACCGAGACGCAGATGGCGAATAGAGACACGACGTGAACGGTATCGATGCACGTAGCCGTGCTCAACAAGCTGGTTAACTCCTTGTCTTCTCCGTAACCACTCTCGGCTAAGACGAGCATGCAGCCGACCGTCACTACGGGGGACATGCACGCAACGATCGTCCTTGAAGCAAATTGTTGCGATAATATTTCCGACTGTCAGTCATATGTAAATAACACAAACGATTCCACAAAGTGGTTTAGAAAAAAAACTTGTTGTCGAGATGAAAATTTCTTATTGGCGCTAAATAGCAAATTAACTAACCCAGTCATGAAAGACCAGTCCCACGGATAGCCGAGGAGATATCTGCACGAGACGGTGACCGTCAGCATCTCGACGGTGCACGGAACGAGGGCGAGGATCATCACGAACGCCGGATGCGTTCGTAGAACGGTCGTGTGTAGTTGCAGTCCGGCACGCACCATGATAAAGGTCACGCAGAAGATTCGGATCATCGAGGCCGAATCCGATCCGAGCTCGTCTTGTATGTTGTAGACGTCGGTGTTGCGCAAAATTATGCCGGCGAGTAACATGCCGAAGATGGGCGGGAGATGCAGACGGGGAATGTACGTGAGAGACCAGCCGAGCGCGTAGGAGAACACGACGAGGATAAAAAAGCCGAAGACGGCGCCGCCGGGCAGCACCGGGTCGCCCAGCAAAAAATACAAAACTGTCCAGGCCAGCAGGGTCATGCCGATCACGGTCGCGAGCCAGAAGAGGTCTGCCCACGTCAATCGCAGCTCGTAACACGTAGAAATCGCATCGGTCACGATAATCTCTCGCAGCACCGGGTTGCAAAAGGTCGCGCGGTGACAACAGGTGTTGTTGTCATCCTCGTCCTCGTCCCGTTCTTCCAAAGTCTGAATCGATCTAGAACATGTCGTCTCTTATGATCCACCGTCGAGGCACGTGTCGCAATTGCTCAGATGGATACATGGCCAGTGCGCTCTCTCTCTCTCTCTCTCTCGCGCGCGCGCGCGCGTTAGATCTCGTCACGTTGGAATTATTCACGCTCTGATTTACTCACTTCCCTCGCATTTGCGTATTATTAGATGCTCGCGTGGATGTGCTCGGTTCATCGGGAATACGTTGCATGCGATAGCGTGTTTATCTGCTCGCGCCAATACGAATATGTTCATCAAACTGCTCTCAAGATTGAATATTATTGGTTATTCTGCTCACATGCAAATAGGTGTTCGCGTTGTTCAATCGATTAATGTATAAATCTCGATGTCCTTTAACTAACTTCGCGTTCAAGAAAGACACGTTCACTCCGCTACTAATTTTACATTTCAACGTTTTATAAAGATATTAAATTATCAAAAAATTGTCTGTGATGAAACGTGTGATAACGATACAAATTTTATTTTAAAATAATATTAAATAAAGTTTCGTTATACACGCGGATTTTCTAATAAATTGTATCATTTTCTCAGAGTGCATTTTACAATGGAATTTAATTTAAAATATGAGTCTATGTATATTTTGTCTCCGTTTGTTGCAGAACACGCTCCGAGAGTCATCGTTCTCCTCTCGACTGTCGGCCAAATCCTCGAGAAAACCCCCCGTTATACTCTTTCTCGGGTACAGGCGCGCGCGCGCGCGCGCGACAGCAATCTCATCTCTAAATGCAAATAGAAGCTATTACCGACGATGTACTCGCTCTTAATTTATTCCATAATCGGAGAGACGGTTTCCGCGAAATATTCACCATTTCTACGTTACGGTTGGGGGAATATCTCTTTTTCGATGACGAGGTCATTGAGGACACGCGCCCGTATACTTCGTGAAAAAAAAAGTATTTGCGGAAAATGATAGACGTAGCGGGAAATAAAGAACGAACGAACGAATAAACGAGAGAGAAAGAGAGAGAGAGAGAGAATCTTTAAAGGGGCAACCAACTGTGCGTTCGATGCGAAAAGGCTTCAAAGGATTCCCGCGGATATTGAATAATTCCAGATACGCGCGGATACCTTATGAAATATTTCCGATTAAAGAGTAATTTCAACGAGACCGCGACCGGTATCGAAATATTTCCGTCTCGATCGGATTCGGGGAACAAACGCCGCCGATGATTTTATGCTCGCGCACATCGATAATACCGCGTCGATGCTTAAACAAACGACTTTTTTACGCGAAATGCGCTAAGCTCTCACAATTCTCGCCGAAAATCCGTGATCAATGTAGCGGGGAAGTAACTTTAACGTCGCGCCGACAATCTCTCACATACTCGGCGCGAGTATAACGGCAAATTATTGTGAAAAATGCCCGTGGCAAAGAAAAATCGGTCGTACGCCCGGAAAAAGCAGAAACGCGCGAAGATATTCGAGGAAAATCGAGTTACATACACACACTCTTTCTCTCTCTCTCTCTCTCTCTCTGTGATGTAGGTCGCGCGCTTATCATCGTCATAACGCGAACTTTAGCGCCTTCGAAATCCCGTCGTGTTAACGGAGGATGACGGTTGAATGGTCGGGGAAGCGAAAACTCTCTCTGCGCATAGCCGAGAGCGAGAATTAGCAAACGAGGCCTGAAACCGTCAGAGGATTTTTTTCGACGTCAACGTCGCGGCGTGTGACGTTCGGTCGGCACTGAAGTGGTTCTCTCCTCATTCCCCCAGTGGCCCAGTTTCGCCTCGGGATTATGCGTGCACGACGTTGGACGTTCGTCGGGTGAGTAATGTTCGCGCGGTCTTATCGCTCGCGCTTTTTTGCAAACTAATTCTTGCTTATCGCAAAACTATTTCTTTCCTCGATCGATTCCGTAAACGACGTTTGTTCGAAAGTGTGCACAAACTTTTGCATTGAAAAAAAATTTAACTGGTTGTTTTTTTTCTGATATTTAAAAAGGGGGTAAAATCTCGGATTCGATTTGCATGCAAAAACGTCGGCTTTTTGTCGCGCTTGAAACGTTGTAAAAATTTCTCGAATTTCAAGAAATGAAAAAATCGAGAACTTCCACGTCAGTTTTGTTGAGAAGAATGTGCACACAGAGATTTTCGATCGGTCAAAAGGAGGGGAGCGGGAGGGAGACTTTTTTCACTCGAAGCTATTGTTCGAGAAATTCGTTAAAAAAGTCGAATTTTTATTAGCGCTAGTCTGTGAAACGCAACTTTTTGCAACCGACTCGCGCCAGTAACACGATCGACCATTTTTCTCGCAACCTTATACACCCCGTTTCGCGCACCCGCGCCGGTGTCTCTCCTACGCGCGCATTCTCTCTCTCAACCCCCTCTTGCCCCATTTACCCTCTCCAGCGCTCGTAGTTCACCTCCACTCGATGCTACCCCGTGAGAATATTCAGTCCGCGAGCGATGCTTGTCGCGATCGTGCCGAAATTCTGATTGAGAGAAAATCCGGTTTGTGGGTTTTCGCGGAGACTGTGATTAAAAAAAAAAAAAACCAACCAACAAACACCGGGTTTTTAAATTTGGTTTGTTTGCAAATTCCGTTTTGCAGAATTCGTGTACACACGCGCTCGAGATCTTCGCACGTGAGCGGGACTCGGAAAAATCGGTTGCGCACAAGTAAATCGATTCTGAAATTCAACTCGGGTATAAATTTGTGACCGATCAAGTGGTGGTAAATCGGAGCGCGAACTCGAGGTGAGTTTCCTCTACGTAAAACCTACTTTTATAGATAACGCAACCTGCAAAATTACAGGTTAGATTGATTATTAATTTTACGCAACAATTTCGCATCGAAACAATCACGCGCGAATCTGTCGCGCGGAAAATATTTCGCGCGAGTTTTTTTAAGAAAAATTCGTCGAAAATCGCGGCGATCGCCGCTCGTTAGTATGACATACGCGTTAAAAGCGATAAAACGATTGATTCGGCAAACAAAGAGACAAACGGCACAGCTGCCGTAAATACAATTGCGGTTGTCGCGGGAATGAGCAAACAGCGTGCCGCCGCCGGTGCAGTTTGTGCAGTTAATCTGCCGCGTCGCTATAAAATCGCGCCATTATATGCGTTCTCCTTGTTTTAGGACCGCTATTCGCGTCGTCGCTCATTGTTACGCCGAACACGACGACGACGACGACGACGACGACGACGGTCGGTTCTTAAGGGGGATACGATGTTTTACGCCATGATTTACGCGGAGCTCTCTCTCGCGGTGCCAAAACTATTAGACTGAGTAAAGTATGATCCTCTTCTCGGTGAAAGAGAGAGAGAGAGAGAGAGAGGTGTATCAGCTGTCGCGCCAAGTTCTGGCGTGTCTTCAAAACACGTTCTCGTTTGTTGTTTCGCGCTCAAGAGATTTCGGAGTTCGAATACTCGGCTTCTCTCGTCTCGAGAGAAACAGACGTGAAATAATACTCGACACGTATCTAATAAGATCGCGCGTTATCCAAAGATATTTAACTTCAACGCTCTTATCGCGACGTCAAGGTTATTTGAACTTGAGTTATAGAAAATGCGAAATATGTTCGCGGAATTATCGTACGCAATAACCGACGACGATCGCGTCGCGCGACGAGTCGCGCAAAACCGGAAGAGGATAATAAACGCGAGATCTCTCTCTCTCGTAATTGAAACGAAATATCGACACGAGCGCGGAGAGTAAAGTCGCGCGAGAAATTATGTAAGCGAGAATAGTAAGGGTCTTTGACCCTTAGCGGCACTTAAATCAAGCGGTATTGGATTTGTGTCTGGACTGAGAAAATAGCACTCTTGGAAAATGAATATCTATTTTGGTTGTTGAAGCGACGCAGTCAGTCGTAGACCCCGATGGGTAGTTCGCCGTCAAGTGGATTTAAGGTTATTGAACTTGTTCATTGATCTCCCTCGATGTGCACCGGCACATCGCCGCGCGTCACACAACCACCACACGGAGATCCCAACTAACCCTGCACCGCCATCATCATCGCGGGCGCTCCGCAACTTTGTTCTCCGACCACTCCGTCTCGATGCGCGCGTAAAAGTGCATCTCTCCACGCGATCCGGAATACCGTTCGTATATTAATTTATTATCCAATAGCCGTGCATTATGGAGCGATTAGCTATTATGCACAGCTACGTTCTCTCTCGGTTTAATTCGCAGACCAAACGCGCGCTTATCTCGTGTCGGGGAAAAACGTACGTTATTAGACTGGCTGATCGCTGAATTAACGACATTCCCGAGTCGGGCGAAACACATTGAGAGAAATTATTTCGATCGTCGGTTTTAATCCTCGGATGTGTAATTCGGGATTTTTCCTGGAGCAACGATCGCGCGCGCACGTATAGCAAATATATTCTCGTTTTCGTGAGAACACCTTAATGCGATTTGAAATAATGTACGTTCTCTGCGCGCGAACGTCACGATCGCGTTTCTGTGATTTATTAATCCGGAGACGGAGATTCATTAATTAATTTTTATATTAATTATTTTTTTTCTTATCTCTCACAACGCGGTCTTTTTATTGCGACACGATTTGTTGAAAAATTCCGGTGCGTTACACAGGCAACTTCGATGACGAGGGAAATATATAAAACGACACGTGTACTCTTTCTCCTCACTTTTTTTTTTTTTTATTTTTTTTTTATTTTCACGCCAGGCCCTCGATTTCTGGAGCAGCCTTATCCCAACAGTTTTACGATAGTTGTAAAGCGTCCCGGTGGAATTTTTCGCGTCGGACGGTTTTCGTTGGCGAATATGACACAACGCCCGAGATGATACACGTACCGATTTATTCTAATAATCGGTACGAAACGCGTTTTGGTGCGCGCTTTCTCCCCCGCCTTCCTCGCGAAAAAGCACGTTCTGTCACACGCACGACGTGTATGTGTTTCCATACTTTTCAAAACGGCGAATTGTTTCGCAAAAAATTACGGAGGCGACGTGATTTTTTTTATAGCAGTTTACGTGCGCGTTTACAGCTGCGTCGCCGCCGATGTTATTCCGGATACAAACAAATGTTAAAAAAAATATATATTGTTCGAACCCCCCCCCCCCCCAAAGAGCATAAATTGTGTAACGGAATAAATTGTGACGTGTAAATTTTCACTCTAGACAACGGATCAAGCGCGAACGATCAAGGGTATAATATTTCATTCTCTCCGATCGACGACGGACGTGTGATAACATTTCGTCGGATTAAAGCCGTGTGTGTTTGTGTGTGTGTGTATGTACGTTGTTGCAAATCGCGCAGACGGCGTGCTTTTCTATCAGCGGTGCTAAGCGTAGCGGAAATCATATCGCGTTGCAGATGGAACGCCGTCGAATTATCCGGGAAAAAAATAGAAGGGCGGGAGGAGAAGGGAGAAAAGGGTGTACTTCCGAAAGGCTCTCACCCCGGGTTTGCTCTCTCTCTCCTCCCCGCCCCCGAAAACGCGAAAATTGAATTCGCAGAGGCAGTGACAGGTACTCGATATGTACGAGGCGCAGAGGCGCGCGCGCGCGGGCTAATGGCCACGTTTCGCCGGGCGTTCGCGCGTCTCGCGGAACTTGACACGGACGAGGGAAGAAGAGTGTTCTTCTCTCTACCATCGGGAATCTCGTCCCGATATCGACCTCTCTCGTGCCACTCACCTCCGTCTTTCTTCGTTGACGACGAGATACACTTGACACGCCGCCGCGACCCGAATCTCAAAAATTCAAAAGCCACGCGCGCCGCCCGCGCGACTTCGCCTGAATTCTGCACGAGCGACGGTTATTCTCCCGCGTCGCCAGCGGCGACTTTTCCTCCAGCTCTCGTTTTCAGCCAATCTTGTGAATAGGTCGGTTTCTTTGGCGATTGCCGAATCAAGTAAAAATATATTTTTTATCAGATTTTTTCTCTTCAACAAAGATTCGATTTTTTTCGAATCGGGTCACGCGTTTAATTGCCATTTTTTGTTAAATGTCTAAATATTTTAGACTAGATTAAATTTAGCTCATTTTATAAACACGTGAAAAATTTAAATATTTAGAAATTACGAATCTACGTGTAATATATACACTGTTATAATGAATATGCATTTTTGAGGTGCTTGACTCAACGAATATTCGCTAAATATATTCCTAAATGAAAGTTGCTGAAAGATTTAGGCGTCAGTCAATATCTTGGCGTTAGATTACCGCGCATAAGTAGGTCAACCTGAAGAGACAACGTTCGCCGAGCAAAAACTGATTCAATTTATCTTTAAGCGAGGGATACTTACGAAACAGATTATTGCCGAGATGAGTTTGGGCGTTAGCAAGCTAAAGGAGAGAATTCACGACACATATTACGCGATACGGTGAATTATACAATTTGATATTGCTTTTAAACACACATACACATACAAAATAATAAAAATCCGCATATTTGAACAATTATAATTGTAGACAAACATTGTTTGGTCGAACACTCACGTGTACATACCTGTTAAATTTGACAAAAAAAAAAAAAAGCTGGAATTCACGGTGTTGAAAAGATCGGCTTGACTTTTTACGAGAAAATTAAATATTTACACTTTGCTCGCGTGTATGTGATCGAAATCGGATCTTTCTCACGCTGTTAATTTATTGATTCGCCGCTTTGAACCCAAATTTCAACTATCGCCCCGTTATGAGTCAATTCGCGGCGGCGCGGCGCTTGCGGCGAGACGTCTGTCAAACACTGACAGTGAGCAAACACGGAATGAACTATTTCACTCGACTGATACCGTTAATTATTCATTAACGCGTCTCTCCGACAGTTTTGGCTTTTTATATTTCTTGAATTTTGCGGATATATCAATTATTATTCGCAAACAATATTTTTCATCTCAAATTAAATTAAATGAAAAAACACGGTTTATGTAATTTTAATAAAATATTTAATAAAAATCAGAAGAAAATTCTCGGTCTAACTGGTCGAGTAACGTGTTCGATGTTTCGTAAAATAATTGAATTAGAAAGCGGTAAATTGCAAGAGAACATCGAGAAATTCGGATATGTTAAATTGACGAAAGCACAGAGAGAAGAGAGAGAGAGAATTCACGAACTAGTTTCGGTTTGAACCTCTGTATTACCACTGTGTTTTGCTCTTTGAGAGAGTACACCGCGCGGCCGTATAAAAACCAATAACAAAGTGATTCGGCCGGAATTGAGTTCCGGGGCGAACTTCCGCGGGACGACGACTCGATATCCACCGCCCGTTCCACTTCAATACGGACAACAGTTTTGTGACATTACGTTTTGACAAAGTTGCATGCTCTCTTGGATA
>QVOB01013416.1:0-11878 GCA_014839585.1 Pseudomyrmex concolor
CTTTTCGACTGGCAGTATTTTCATGATTGCTTGGAATGACATTTCACTCCAAAAGAGTGAAATCTCACTCCAAAAATTTTAGAGAGTAAGAGAAGCAGAACTAATAATCTCCCTCCGTTCGCGCGCAACCCGGAGAGCAGTCCAGCTGTTGTTTCAGCGTTTGTTTCGAAGTAACGATGGTGTGCGTGACAGAAAAAAAAAAAATACCACATGAAAGATTCATAAGAAGAGAGCTGCGTTGCGATTTAATTCCGTTGATGCAAAAAGAAACTTTTTTGTTACGTAAATATACGGAGTGCTCGGCAACGCATTAATTATCTGTCAGATTGCGGATTTCTCGCGAATGCTAATATAAAGTTTGTGTGGTTTTGTCTGTTAAAAGATTGACGGATATTTTCGGTCTAACGGAGAAAAAGTTAAAAGTCAAAGAATCAACGCAAGTTTCTTCAAGTATTTTCATTCAATATTTTTTCTATGTGTTCATAATATAATTATCAAATATTATAACATATACTTTTTTTAAATAAAAATAAATCTGTAAAAATCTCATTTGCGTCAATTAAATAGAAATAAAAATAAAAATAAAATTTTTAGCCTTCTTAAGATTCTGAAGTACTTTTTGTCAGTTTTGTTAAAATTTATACAGTAAAAAATCTTAGTTTAGTTATTATTTTAAAAATTACATTTAAAAAAATACATTATAACATCCTGTGTAAATCGCCTTTGTTTTTTTTTTTTTTTAAGCGAACAGTTTTTAACTCTGTACAAATTCCGAGAATGCTATACGTACATAAGTACGTGACTTCAATGAAATAAAAGTAATGTGTCGGACGCCGTTGATATTTACAAGCAACGTAGCAAAGGCGGCAGCTGTTGTAAGAAAGAGAGAAAACGCGCTTGAAAATTCAAAGCGGGAGGTAAAGGTCAAAACTTGGCATGTCTTTTAAAAATACGCAATGACATCATAGCTCTTTTCATATATTTGACGTCACTGGGTCGTCACGAGTTAAAAAGTCGACGCGGCGCGCGAAGTATTGAAGAAAATTTTCGCCGCACGTAGGCAGAACCGAGTTTAAATGCGTCCGCTTTGTATCAGCGGTTTTAGCCTGTTGTGTGCGATAACTGAATGTGTTGCTGAAAATTTGCTTCGACGCGAATGACTTTTTTTTTTATATTTCATAATTTTCGACAGAGTAATTACAGACAAAGTGATACGTCAAATGTAATAATAGAATGCAAAAAAAAAAAAAAAAAATGCTAGCGCGCGTTATCAGATATGTAAAAAGATATTTAAATGATGTAGAAAATTAAGGAAGCGAATATAATTAATTTTAGCCGAGCATTACGCTTCCGGCTTAGAACAATGTTCGAACACTTTCTCTTCCTCATTGACAGGAAGAGTCCGAGGTAAAATCGCGAGCGAGAGAGTGCGATGTGTGTGTGTGAGAGAGAGAGAGAGAGAGAGAGAGAGAGAGAGGTGTGTTTAATCGAACGAGGGCACTCGTCCATGAAGTGACACACCCTTTCGTCTGTGCGCGCGTCACCACACATCTCGCTTAATTTACGGCACGCTTCAACCGAAGCGAAAAATCGGTTGCCAGAAAATACACTGGTCGATAAGTCCCTTCGAAACGAACGGGCGTAACCGCGATAACGGAATTTATCGTTCTTGTGATTCGCGCACAGAGATGTCCGACCGGTCGTCGGACATCGCCCGCGATAACAGTGTATCGATGTCACGTGCTCCGAAAAAAAAAAAAAAAAGACATTGTCGAGCCGAATCCTTCGATGAGAAGATACTCTCGTAACATTTGCCCTCATAACCGCGAAAAATTTCAGATTATAACATCAAGAAATAAAGTTTTATTCGCCGAATTCAGATTCAAATGCTCTCAAAAAGTGGCGTTTATCGTCCAATTAAAACAGACGTGAGAGATTCGTGTAAAATGATAAAACGACGTTAGGACAGAAAATGCGATTGTGCGAAAAATGTTCGATAAAATAATCTGAATAATAGATACGTATTTGCCATGTCACGCAAGAGTGTGTGTGCGGAATGTCTGGTTTTTACCGCATAAACACACTGTCAATAGCAAAGCCTGAGATAAATCGAGAACAAGCTTTTTATTCGCGTTACGTGAAATATCTTAGGAAATAAGTCGCGACTTTTATGTCCTCCGTTGGAAAAAATAAAAGTCCATATGAAATTAATTGCGAAGACCGTGTCACTTACATACATCGCCACTGTATGTAGATACTGCCGTGCAACGTACGTGGTATGTTAATATGATTCATAAGTGGTCTAAATAGGATGTGGCAAAGTGGGGTCAAACGCAGCCGACCCTGGACTGCCCCGATCTCTCTTTCTTCTCGGATGCAACCCGGGTCATAAAATCGAATAGTAATCGACCGTGCAATGATCGTCCGCCAATCGCGCGCTTAATCGCTCTCTACTTTTTCCCGTCGTAGATTGCGTACGTGTATCAAGTGATTGCATTTCCCTTACTTACACAATTTTGGAGCAGACTTTTTAAATCTCGCGCTAGAAACTTGTTCAAAGCAATTTAATTTTCTCAGATAATTGTTTTAGCAACAAAAAACATTACTGACAGAAAAGAGAGATATTTCAAAGTGAAAGCAAGCAAAAAAAGAAAACATTAAAAAATTCGAACGGTATATTCGAAGCTCGCGTTTCTATAACGAGCGGTTATAAAAATGTTATCTCATCATCATCGGAGCAAATATTAATCGCGATAACGCGAAAGAACAGTTGAATTCTGCTTTCCTCGTACTTATAATAGCTATATATGTAACTCTATACTCTCGAAGATAATGCAACATAAGCTCTTGCAGCGTGATATCGCGAAATAACACGTGTGTGTCATCCGCTTGAATTTCGCCGAAACTCGCACGAGTTTGTACTTATATATTCTCGACATGTGACAAGAACATTTGCATAACTGCGCGATGTACATACGTGTGTTTCAATGTTTTAATAAACAATTTGTGCGTGCCAGGTGAACGCTCTCTGCTGTTAAAATTAAATTTTAAAACATTTTTTCTACACTTTGCTCGAATTGTTTTCTATTTTGAGCTACAATCTTTGAAAAATAAAACAATCACCTTAAATAAAAATGCGCGATGTACGTGTGTTTTACTGTTTTAATAAACAATTTGGGCGTGCTAGGTGAACGCTAATTTTAAAACATTTTTTTCTACACTTTGCGCAAATTGTTTTCTATTTTGAGTTAACAATCTTTGAAAAATAAAACAATCACCTTAAATAATGCCCTTCTTGAGAGAACAGTTTGCTAAATGTTTTCTGACTATCACAGTTTGGTAATCGGATACAACTATTCGCGAACATTGCTAACTTAATTATCATCCGTGCTCGAAACCTGATTTAATTAATAAAAGAGCGTCGCGATGTTGTGCACTTCGACTTTTCTTTCGCGATAACAATTAAACTGATATAACTTAAGTAATATATAAAACAGCGATCGGAAATTGAGATTAATTTACAAATGAACATACACAGAGAGAACGGTTTCTTTAGATTTAACAAATTTCCAAATCTAAAGAAACCGTTCTCTTAGATTTAACAAATTTTGTTAAATCCAAAGAAATTAATTTCTTTGGAATAATTTCATTGGAAATTTGTATGTATTCTCTCGTAAAGCAATAGATTGTTTTTTTTTTTTTTTTAATTTAATGTATGTGCCTATTTTTTGTTCTTTTACCAACAAAAGCTGATAAAACTGTGTACCGTAAAATTATCAAGCGCGGAAAAAAAAACAACTGTACGATAGCTGCGGTTTTATGACTATAGTTATTATATCATAGCGCGATAACAGATTTCTTAAGAATATTTCCGTAAAATGTTCACGAAGTAAATTAATGATCACCTATAGAAACGCGGCAATAATTATTTCATAAATGTTATGATAAAACATTAAAAAAAAACACGATTTTAAAGACGTTTTGATTGCTAAAATCGGAGGATAATTCAAGGAGCTGTGCGTGACATATAAGTGTTGCGTTATCTTATAGAAACCAATTACATATGATGCAATGAGAAATATGTGTATCTTGACGCGTGCTTATTGTATGAAAATTGCCCGGCAGGTATTTAATAATACATCAAGCTGGCAATTAGTTATCCCACGATGAATGAGGGGGTGATTGAATTACAAAATACTTCATTCACTGTGTGTGTGTGTGTGTGTGTGTGTGTGTGTGTGTACGATTTTCATCCGACAACGTTATCGAAGCAAAACTTCAATAATTACATACTATATGATGCAAAAATATTTCTCGAACAAGAATTATTATTATTTGCCTGTTACATTACCACCTCGTCAAGTGTTTTTTACAGAGAGAGCGTTTTGTATTTTTAAAACATCTCGCAATATATTCACATTGATAAATAATAAACTATTAACCCGTCGTCACCACACCTCAATCCAGTATACGTTGTCACCATACCTGTGCAATTTTGCACTTCGCATGTTTGAAATTGAATAACTTTTCGGTAATGAGTTGATAAATAATTTAAAACTAGTGAAAATAGAGGTAACAACTTCTCAGAAATTGAATGGAATTAGTTAAAAATGTCCAAAAAAAGTCTTCTTAATAAAAAATAAAAAAAATAAAAAAAATTTTTTGAAAAAATCGTGTTTTTTCAATTTCCGTTGATGCACACATGCACCAGTGTGGTGACAACGGATTAATTATCACGCGTGTTTCTGATATATAACCGCACAAAGTTTTTGATAATCTGGAATCATTATTATAAAAATATACAATATATAATTCAAATATGTAATTACTTTGAACATTAGAATTTATTAGATCACACAACGATAGATGTAACAAATAAAAGCATGTTTAAGAAAAATAAATAACAAAAAGCATTATAAAGATTTGAAATAATGTTTAAAATGCCATTGACAGTTTCCTCGTC
The DNA here is from genome assembly GCA_014839585.1 of Pseudomyrmex concolor. Taxonomy (NCBI): domain Eukaryota; kingdom Metazoa; phylum Arthropoda; class Insecta; order Hymenoptera; family Formicidae; genus Pseudomyrmex; species Pseudomyrmex concolor. The sequence continues at coordinate 4,964 of QVOB01013416.1, forward strand.
GGAGAGTTATATATCAGTTCGACATGCACGCGCTACGTCACGTTCCTCGGATATGTCTGTGGCACGATTTTCGTCACGAACGACGAAAATCGTGCCGCAGACATATCTTCACAGGCAGTATCGTGTCGTAACATGCAAATATCCAGTTTTCCTTAATATCGCAAACTTCTGCAGGACTCGCGTTGTGTTATTCAAGTGTCAAATCGCGTTACACGCGATATTGAATTATGTTCAGTTGTGAATCGAGTTATCTAAACGCAGATGACCGGCGTGTCATGTCAAAATCGACTTGGTATTCGGCTGTTAGAAATTTTATCTTTTTTTAAAATAAAACAGATTTTACTTTGAGATATAAAATAGATAGCGTGTGTGGCGGGATTATCCGATTCTTGTTTATGAATCGAGAAGAAAACAATATTTATAGATTACTTTGCAATAATATAGCAAGTGTGATGCGTTAGAGATTCATATAGTGAATTTCAACGATTGTGCGGTGGACACGAGAGATGAAAACAGTCGAAATGTGACTTAATGCGTGGATTTGTCGACATCGACGTGCGATTTTTAATGACTCGCAAATTTTTCTTATCTGCAATATTCATCACCGGCGTATGTAAAACACGTCCAATTGAAACAATCATGAAAGAGATAACGGGTATTGCGGGAAAACTTGAAGCTTTAGAAAAAAAAAACCGTCGAAAAACGCTGTTGATTCGTTTTTCATTGTGAAATCCTCAAATGTATATTTAACAAATGACAGGTAATTTTATCATTAAAAATCTATTGTCTTTTAATCTCGGTTATTTCTTTTTCTGTTATTTATCGATAAATTACAGACGAATGCGGACCGAAACGATTATTCGTTACGGCCGGCAACCGCAGAATAGAAGACCGCTTCGAGGAAACGATTTGTCGGTCTTCATGCGGCATGTTTCACGTCCGGTCCTTACCTTTTTTCAACTGTTTTTGCTTATGCTCGCCGGCACCATCTTTCTTGACTCCCGTCTTGCTTTCACTCGCTATGAGACTCTCGCTCGTCTTCGACTTCATTGTATTGCCGTCTGCCGGCGTTGCGTAACTCCAGGGCCACACTCACACTTCTCTCTCCTTTTTTTTTTTTTTTATTATACCTTGCGCGCGAAGTCGATAAGATAGTGCCGAGTCGCGGAGACAAAATCGGTGCCGCGATTCGGTCGGCGAGCCGATCGAAATTCAATTCGAAATCTCGATGCAGCCGACGGCTTCCTGTCGTGAAATCGTGCGAAATTCAAATGAGAGCTGTCAGTCAAACTTTGTCGATTAACATTATTTTAGATTTAAGAGTTTGCAATCTTAGAAAAAATATTTACGATAAATTCCTCAATTACTATAATTTTTAGTCGCTCAATAAATTTATAAAATTACAGTATTATATATCACATTCGCGTTCCAATAAATTTCAACTCGCGACACCTTTTACATATGTTACGACCCAACTATTGCGCTATATGTAATAACATATTTCCGATAAATCATCGAGATATCTAATTCGCTGAAGGCGATTATGTTGTTTGCCGAGGCTTTCATATCGTGCGCCGGTAATGGCGTAGCTAATTTTTGCAAGGTGTTGGAAAACCTCGCAATTTTCTTGTACCCAACACATACTCAATATACACGTGTATAATTATATACGCAATATGTACAAAATTATATACACACACGATATATATAATTTTTATAATACGTGCAGTTTTTTACTTTGCTGTTATTAATCGACTGTTCACCGATCCAGCTGACCTGAATTTCAAAGCGGCTACTCCGGAAACCTACTGACGCAAAACGCGACACGTCGTCGTCGTGCGATACGGTCGTCGCGACTGCCGATCGTCGACTGCCATTTGCTTGCCAGCGAAGGAGATCCGCGAGTCCCCGATTGTCAACCGGCACAGCCTTAGCGCGGATAATTCACGGTCGAACTCCACCTTGCGGAAATCTAATCCCGCGACTTTGCGCCTCTTCACGCTTTGTACGTTGCCGCACAATCGGTTTTGCTTTTAGCGGTGCTTATTAAATATTTGTGTTTGCAAATTTAAATTGTCAAGAGAAAGAAATTGAAAACGAACGAGATTCGCATTACCATTCGCAAATACAAGCGTTCGTCGTTTTACAAATATCGCACTAGAATCTGCAATTTGGAGACGTTAAAATTTTAGAAAAATTTAAATATCTCGCAGATATATATTGACTGTATATATAATTCCATATTTGCTGCGTTTAATCTACGCGAATTTTAGACTTCTGACATGACACAATCGCTTTTTCTTTTAAGAAAACAAAAAGGTGCAATAACACGTGTCGAATTATGTCAGCGGAGTTTTGTCCTATATTCGAAAACAATTTATAAATGGAATCGTTGCACAAGACTTTAATCCAGTTAACTTCGAAGATGTACGCGACGTCTGTCACAATTTTATCACCGCGTCTGCACGAGGTGTCCTAATTTCATCCACAGCTTGAACTGGTTTCGCACGTAATAGAATTACCTGTCATTGACACTGGAATAATTATTGCAACGCGTCGATTTCTTCAATTTGATAAATGTCAGTTCGTTATTCTAATTCTCGTGATACGTAAATATCCCAACGCACGCGATATTAGATCTCTTTTTTTTTGTTTTTGTTTTAATGAAAGAAACTTTCATTTCAGCAGAGCGGTTAAATTCTTGTGGATAAAGCAGACTCTAAAATTTGAGATACTGACAATGAGTATCGCTGTTAAATTCTTGCGTCCCGCGAAGGAAGTTGCTATTTAGTGAGTAATCTTATCTCTAAGCTATTAAATGAGCATTATACATCACGTTGTGTAACTTCGGAGTTAAATTACATCTCCCAAGTCAAAGAAAGTTCCTTCTGGACGCAATAAACGCACGATGTGCATCGTATGCACCAATAAGCGCGTGTAAGATATTGATCCAGGATGCGTATATAGAAGACAAGAGAGTTGAGTCTCCTCAACTAGATAATCTAATTTTTTCCTCAAGAACGTCTAAATAAACACAATCCGACGTTCATATCCTCGTTATTTTTATATCCCGTTGCGCGCGATTGATCTATTTTTAGAAAATGTGTCAGAGAGAAGAAAAAAAATTCTAAAAAACTATCGTTTAATTCATTTCTTAAAGATTCTTGTATACGCTCAGTGTACGACAATCACATCAACATAACGTGTAGATATAATTGAGTTTTTTTTTTAATAAAAATAATATTCGAATTCTTTTCTCGAAATGTAAATTAAAATTAACGCGGACAGTTCGATGTAAGAATTAACATGGAAGTTAATTGCCGAAACCGCGAGCATTTTCCTGCTCGCCAATTTCCGTTGAACGCCAACTAAGGCGTTTATCGAAAACTTCCTCTCCTTCGAGAGATGCAATATCTATCGTGTTGTGTGTGAATGGGAGGCTAGAGGTATCGATCAGCCGCGTTTGCAGTTTCGGCAAAACGCGACGCGCGCCTAATGGCATTTCCGAGGGGCAGTGTTCTGGAAGTTTTCCTTTATCCGCAAATATGTCAATGTACAAAGAGAAACCGAGAAAAGAATCAATACCGCACGTCGATCCCGCTTGCGCCTGAGTTTACGCGGCGCGCCGTCGTTAACTGATCTATTATGTAAACGCCTTCTCGTGCGTGAAATGGCCGCGTGCTTATGCCGTTTCACGTGTAAAGTCTCCTGCGTGTATATAAACTGTAAGACGGCCACGTAATACCGCAGATCGAGGTTACTGTCGTAACACGAACCGCGGACGGGCGCGAACGAGAATGTCGGAGAATAAATGATCAGATCCACGCGTCGTCGCGCGCGTACGATTAATTATACTTGGATAAATACATAGTATCGAAGAAAATGACAGGTGAGTTAAACACCTAATTAATCCAACTAAATCGCTTACATTTCTCTGAATTTAATTAAAACAGATAAGATCGATTGATTTCTCTCAAATAGAAGAACATCTAATTGTAGATTAGCACGCTCTCTCTCTCTCTCTCTCTCTCTCTCTCTCTCTCTCTCTCTCTCTCAGAATCCGTCGATATCTAATAACAGAATTGTCAGAGAGAAGAAACTTTCTATCAGAGTTCTCAAAATCCAATTATCTGGTTTTGTCGTATATAAGCCATTCGATTGTTTTCGAATACAATGTTGCATCGCGCAAAAGAGACAACTAGAATGACGTTTTGTGTTATATGTGTGTGTGTACACGCGCGTCGTCTCGAACGCCACGCGCGGTGCATCGCTCGCGTGAGTGGGTGGGAAATGCAATTGCAACGAGCGAATTACGAGCGCACTGGCGTCGTCGGAGTCGTCGGCACGTAGATAACCAGTCTGGTCCGTAATTGCGCTCGCAAATAATTTACATGATCGAGAGCGAGATATATACGCGCGAGATATGTACTCGATTGCAAAAGACGAGATGCGTGCGCATCGATATTAAAATCGAAGTCGATAAAAAGTTATATCAGAAATACGATAATTGACGTTATTTTTCTCGTTTGTTGCCTCAATGTTTTGTCTCGTTAAAGAGGAGGAAAAAAAATTGTTTCTTTGAAATGCGATCGCCATAAAATCAAAGAGTATATACTGTATCCGACTGTATCAATGTATGTGAAACAAAATCCTATTCAAAATATATTCATAGAAGCAGTAAATTACTGCAGTTGCCGAGCAAAAGGCGTCACACACATAAGAGCTGAGTATACTATTAATAAAGCTATTCGTAAGTACTCGCTCGTGCCGGCATTCAGGACGAATTGTCGAATGCGCGTTGCAATCAGCCGTATCTCTCTGTGCAACTTGCATAGATGCAACCTGAATAGACGTCAACAAAGTTGGCTGATTGTGCCAAAACAGAGTCCCGATATTTACATACCCGGTCGAAAGCTCCGACATTTAATTGTTTTATCCTGCAAGTTATTCCTGGCAATAGAGTTCTTCAAAATTGTAAACGCATAATTCATGTATTATATTTTTTTTTTGCTTCTCACACGTAACTTTTACGTAGCGCATACATAAATGTTACATGTCGCGTAATCAAACCGGGATATTATTTTCTTATCAGACACAAGACAGCCCAGGGAATGCGAAACAAGAAGAACGGTTGAATAGCGCGATGCCAGATTCTTTAGGAAAAACCTGTCTATCCGGAATGCAATGCAACAGAAAGAAAAGGATCATTTTCCTCGTGCGTAAGAGGAAGAACGCGCAGAGAAGAGATTAAATACTCGGCTAAGTGGAAAAAAAAAAATAAATAAAAGAGAGAGCCAGAGATCGAGGATACGAAATTCTTGGAACAAGTTCGTCGCATAAAATGTGACGTGCAGAACGAGAAAAGGAGGCGGGGGAAGGAATACACACAAGGACAAGATACGGAGAAGAGAATAGGAGAAAGAAGAGAGAAAGAGATTGGAGAGAAAGAGAAATTGACTCTTGTCTCACGCACCGCGCATATATATACATATATGTGTGTGATGTGAGGGACAAGGGGCTCGCCCTAGAAAACATCAAACCGACGGATTCACCTATTTATAGACCACCGAGTGAGTTCGCGCGCGCGATACGAGCCTTTCGGAAAACATTCGCTGGCCACCGATGTCGGGGACCGAAGACGACGATGACGAGCGTGAAAATCGGACGGAAACTGCACCACGCAGGGGCGTAGTACTCCCCCTTCCTATCTAGGCGCGCTCGCAAACAGCCGAACGGACGCCGCATTCCTTTTCCTTCTCTCTTTTTTTCTCTCTCTCTCTTTCTCGTTCTCTTCCTCGAAGAAGGCGTTTGATCTCGCTCGGTTGTAAGTCGTCCGCTGACACAAGAAAGGGAACAAAAAAGACAAGAGGAAGAAAGAAGAAAAATCGCGAAACACACACGCGAAGATAAAACGACGGGGAGCGAGATAGAAAACGACAGAATTAGCCGGCGTTCGCCGATCGGTTTGCGGAATGTCGTTACTCACCCATCTTCGGGGATGGCAGTGGTTCCGTCGAATCGTGTCAATGAATCCCCGTCGCGTGCGGATCACACGGTCATAACACAACACTGGACGGCGGTGCGGGTGAGCGCGACGCGCGTTTCACTTAGAAAATCGCGGAAAACGCGAGCAGCCTTCCTATCACGGTACGCTCGACGGCCGACATTACGATGCGGAACGGATCGCGCAGATTGCGCGTGCGCGCGGGAGTACGCGCCGGGACAGTCGACCGCATCGCCGAGCGCAAAATTCGAACGTCGCGCGTTTAGGTTCTGTCTCCTTTTGACTCTATTTGTTGTTCAATTGTTTGCGACAAAGTACGTATTCCAAAGATTTTTGTGCGTATACAGTTTTTTTTTTAAATAATTTTCTAATCTGCATTCAATATTCGCGCACGCGTGTGGTTTCAATTTATCCACTCTTCTTCACATTTTAATCTTATATTAAATCTTATATTTTACTTAATCTGGTTCATATTTTGTAAATAATTATACACATGCGAAAAATAATAAAGTAAAAATATATCACAAAATGATGTTATTCAACATTTGAGCGCCGATAAATGCATAAGAGCACAATTAAAAATGTAACTTGAAATAAGAATGAAAATAAGTACTCATCGATTTTATACGCGTACATGTCCCCATCTAGCGCAGTTTTTAGATAATAGGCATTAAGAATTCTATTTTATCTTTTGACAAGTGGATTTTCTATCTTACATCAGAGTCAGTTTTCGTAGTTATCCATCGAGGATCACCACGTGTTCCTTCTTACTTTACCAGAGAACGTCATTAAATAAATTATATGATGAACCAAAAAATATGTAAATTTTTAAATATTTAACAAGGAAAACTTTGCTGTATCTCTTTCTCTTTATTTTTTGCAGTTTTATATAAAATAATGACTATTTGTCC
>QVOB01013429.1:0-11188 GCA_014839585.1 Pseudomyrmex concolor
AGAGATAGAATATTTACATATCGCAAATATCTATCGACTCTTTAACAAATTAAAGTATTTGTAACAAATTATTCAAAAGTTTAATGCGTTGCAAATACCGCGTGGGAATGAAGACAAGAATTTTAAATTTAATGTGTGTACGAGAGAGAGATGCGGAGATAAATATTCGCCGTGAAAAACACGCGGTGCGATCGTGCTAAAAACTACAGCAGTGAAAAAACGCGAGAGAGAGAGAGAGAGAGAGAGAGAGAGAGAGAGAGAAACGCAAAAAGAGGAAAAGGAACGAAAAGTTCGAGATTCATCCGCGAGTCAGAAGGAAAGGACGAAATTAATTCGGCTTCTCCGAGCAAAAACCCATTTCCTTGTCGAAAATTAAGGCGGTATCGCGGCGATCGAAAGAGACCACTCGTCTTGGGGGAAAATTCGCTCGATCAATCCACGACGAACGCGCAAGTCGCGCGACAAAATCGCAGATGAGTTTCCCGAAAAACGTGTCGAGAATCGTACGCGGTGCATCGAGGTCGCGACTGAAGTGTCCACCCACACACGCACGCACGTGCGCGCGCGGCGTGTTATCTCGTCAGAATTTCCGTGGAACGGCGACGCACGCTCGAGAAACTCGCTCTAATCGTTCTCAGAGGTTCGATAATAGTATGTTGACAAAAGCGTATCGCATAAGGAAAATCTTTCCGGATAACGATATATATATATATATATATCGTTTCCCTTCCTATTTATATAGTAACTTTACTGTTGACGTAAGTTGACACGAATTCGACGACACGACGTATCTCCGGGAGGAGAGGAGGAAGAAACTGAGAAGAACCGCGTTTGCCTCGGCAGCAAATGTGACGCAGACAACTTGCGTCACCGGCGCGTACGCTTTGCACACTGATCGATCGTGCGCCACACTCGACTTGGTGCGGAATACGTTCTTATATTCGTAACCTTCTGTGGTATGCACCGTGGGCACGATACGTGGTGGCCAATATAACACCGGTGCAATATACATCACCTCCCTCTTTTCCTCTCTCTCTCTTTGATTAAGTGCATCTCATGTTAAATAATAATTAACGTGTCACTTTATTTTATTGTCCCTGTTGTTTCACTGCTCTAATCTTTCGTCATTGTTACTTCATTATTTTTTTTATTATATTAAATTATAATTATATATTTTATTATAAGTTAATAACCTTTGTTAACTTTTATACGCGTAATTCGGTCTATTATCAATTTTGATGTGACTTATATATTTTTAATCGCAACTCTGCAAACCCTGAAATTTATGACGCGATTGGTTAAAAAATATGCAAAAGATCTGTAAAAATTCAAATAACATTAGTTTTGACATTCTTTTTTTTTTTAACATGGAAAAATCTCATTTTCAAAAATTGCTCGGACAACAAGTTTAAAAGTTTATAGAGTTAATTTATTGTAGTTCTTGACGCTTAAAAAAAAATTATCACTCCAGAACGCTCTTATAAATAAAACAAACATTCATTTATTCGTTTTCTTTTTCTTTCTCTTTCTCCGGACTTTAAAATTATGTATCTCACAACGGCAGAGTATTCGAAGAAATGATTGTTGTAGCTGTTATCGAGACTCTCGTCTGTTTCTTTTTTTTTTTTTTTACGAGAGTTTCGTAACGTCGGAGTTCTCTCGCAAACTTTCGCCGACGTTCTCCATCGTGAAATTGACATTCCCGGGGAATTAGAAGCCATCGGGAACGTTCGAAGAAACAACGTGCGCACGCGCGCGATAAACTCGCTAAAAACAAAAGAGACTGACAAATGTTGCGTCCAAAGATTGAGCGCGCGCGCGCGAATAAAAGAAAACACTTTAATTTGTTAATGCATGTCTTTATTGGGTATTTCCTGGTCCTGGAGTGTTCCGTGATTCAATTTAATTAGGGTACCGTGAAAGAAGGATCGTTATCTCGTCGGTCCGCCGCCGCCTCCTCCTCCTCGTCAGGCGCCGGCGACAACGTCGTCGGAGTTCGCTCTCTCGCGCGCACTTCCGACGGCTGTCTCCCCCTTTGCCCGTTTTCTTCCATCTCTCTTCTTCTCTCCTGTTTTCGTCAACCTCGTCTCTTCTTCTGTGAGAGAGTCTTTGTCGATAATTCTTCGCGTTAACGACTTCCAGGCGATAATGGCTCTTAAACTCGGCGGAGTGCTCGTCACGTCGCGTCACGAAACACAACGGAGAATTGCGAAAATGCGGAAAAAAAATGCAAATGCGCGGCGTATACTCGCTGAGAAAATCGAGCGCGTAACTTTCTCCAAATTGTGCGCAATTGGATAATAAAAGAAAACGATTTGCGATTACTCAACTCTCGAAACAACAAAATTTTCCGGAGTCGCTCGCAGAGAAATCGTGGCTACTGATATACAAGTGACATCAATCACGAAACGTTGTTACAGAAGCGAGAACAAACATATGTAAAAAAAAAAATTGCTCGATTTTTAGAAAATTGAAATCTAACAGAGATTTGATTATTTTCTTTTATTCTGGAAAATCGCTTATTCCTGTCCGAGCAGTAAACGCAAAAATAAACTAATTGCTCGTTCGATCGGTGCATAGCAAGTAGTCCGTCCGGTACCGCTTTAATTACTTTTTACACGATCTTATTTGCAATATGTTATTTGTCGCGAGCGCAAATAAAACGAGGCTCACGTAACAACATCGAGCAATACACGTCGCGTGTTTATTTCCGTTCACCAGGTTTAAACCGCGCATGTCGAAAGAGAGAGAGAGCAATTGCTCGAATCGTCGCGCCGATTGTCCGGCGCATCAACAAACACGCGTCTGTTTTCCTCTTACGCGACGCGCAAAAGAAAAAAGAAAGAAAATCTCGCGCGAACTATTACACTTGCAATAAATAAAATATAATTGACCGCGGCAATTACCGCGAACAACGACGACGACGACGACGAGCGCGCGTGTTACGGAGCGGCGTTATCCGTTTTATCGCGACATAAATTACGCCCGTAAACGATATATATACGCGCCGATAATTGGATGAAGCGCGAAATAAATTAAGGCGTGGAAAAGAGAGGCAAATCGCGAGGAAAAGCGTCGTCTCGCGCGAATTCGAAACCGTGTCGATTCGCTCGCGAAACTGACGCGACAAGAGGTTCTTCCTTCGCCGGCGTGATCTTACAATTAGAGTCATCGTGTGCCTCTCGAAAAAAAAAACAAAAACTCGTTTCGCGATCCTCTCCTTCACACGATCGTTTTTTGCACCACATGTGAACGCAAACAATAAATAATCGAACTGGCAAACGCAATTTATTACATTGTTGCGTTTCGGCGCGCTGATTTGTGTCAAGGACGCGCCGCGATGACACGAAGCCATTACAAAAACTAAGAGACGAATCTCGCCGCTCGTCTGACAGTCTTTCCCCTTTGCCAGTCCCGAAGCGTTTTATATAGACCTTTATCTCGAGAGAATATAAGATGACCGTTCGATTTTATTGGAACGTTTTCTGACCTTCCGTCCCACTTTTTTTACACAAGCTCTTCGTACGCGCAATAATAAAGAAATAAAGTAAGTACACGTAGAGTTGTAACAGCTCTTGTTCCTTTCTCATTTTTTCGTTTTCCTCCACGGAAAAAAAATGGAGTTGCTTCAATTAAAGTCGACGTCTGCCACAAAACTAAATAGTTCATTCAATTTCGCGGGCAATTAATTTGATACTTAGAGATTTTCAACGCAACTATTTTTTGTGTGTGTGTTTCCTTTGTCAAAAGTGGAGCGTCTCGAAATCGAAAGATCGGAGAAACGCGCATCCGCCACTTATTGCGAAGCGACAACAATTACAGGTTGATGGCAGAGAAGATGACGATGTTACATGACGATGTCGCGCTCTCGTTCCAAGAGCGCGCTACGTTTTATTCTCGTGTAATACGCGCGACACATATCTCGCGTTATCATCGCGCGCGCAATTATCGCGCGCGCATTCCTGAATAAATTTGCCGAGGAAATGTGCAAACATCAATCATCCGACACGCGCGATAATTTTGCTTTCATCGAAAGAATACATTTACGCGCGAAATATTACGACGACGCTACTGCGCGATCGCAAAATACGCTTCAATAACCGGAGCGATACAAACGCGCCGATATTCAGCCCGCGGGCAGAAATCTTATAAAAGGACGTGCATATACGCGCGTGTATTTATGCAAAATTAACAAACTCAGAGAGAACAAAGCGTTCTCTCCTGACGTTTATGGCCGACACGATAAACGCGCGCGCTGTATCGCTTCGACGTAAAGCAAAAGAGATTCCCAAGAAGAAAAAAATTAAAAAAAAAAATAAAAAAATAAAAAAAATAAAAAACGAAGCCGTCGGAGACGAAGTTCTAACGACGTATTCCATAATTCTCGAGAGATTCGCGTTTGTTCCGCGCGAGAGCCGATTCTCTTTGTCTCTCTTTTTATAGCCGCATAAAGCATTGTGTACTCGCGGCGCTCCGCACCGACCACCTCCCTCCTCCCTCTCCCCCGCGACCTCGTAGCGGCAATCGATACCGCGAGCAATTTCGATAACACTCGCGATCTCTCGTTAGAAACCGGAATCGTCGTCTCTGTATTACCTTACCCCTCGCGTAATTGACTCGCGAACGACTATCGACTATGTCTGAGCAATTAGAGTCGACGATACAACAAATAAAAAACAAACAAAACAAAATTATGCGATGCGTCGTTATTCCGTCGTTTTCCTTTGAACTCGCGCGCTCGACTCGGAAAAACTTGACGCGCGCCTCGAATGTCTTCGTATATATCTCGATTCGATAATCAATAACGGGACAAAGGACGGTGGCAAGTGGGCGTTGCGATTTCCGCTTCGTAGGAGAATCTAAACGGATGCGTGTCAAAACACTCGATCCTACACTTCGTGTGCAATCCGCTTTTCTCGTCTCTCCATCTCGATCTACCTTTCACTCTCTTTCTCGCGTGATTTCTGAACGGAATGACTTCACGAGACAGACTTTGCTCCTGGCTGAAGCGTTGGCGCGCGCTTCGTGTCGACAGTGTCGAGGCGCGACGACAACGACGACGACGACGGCGACGACGATGACGACGACGACAACGGTAGTGTGGTAGTAGCTGCGGTAGCAGCGTGGTGGTGGTAATGGTAGCGCGCGCTACTTTAGGGTCAACGCATTGCCAAGGTGGCGGCCATGTGGCATGCCCGAGCGCATGGCAAAGCGCCTGCGTGTACTCGGACACTCTATCTCTATCGTCGTACACGCTTCCCTCGATCGTGTCCTGAACCGCCGCGCGCACATGTGTATCGCGCATACACATACACGCATGCACACGCGGGTGCAAAGCTCGGTGTACTACGCCGCCGCTAATTGCGGCGATCTCTATAGTCGCGAGGGAAAAACGAGGGCGGAAAGTGCGCCCAACACTTCGACTGCCACGTCATAGCGTGTATAGCGCGTGTATAAGCGCCTGCTTTTCTTGGAGGGGAGGGACGTGTACGCGGAGGGACACGTTACGTGTATATTATATGTGTACATAGTAAAAGATGAGCGGGTCGTTAATGTTTTAACGCGATTAGTTTCCGTGAGAGATCGAAGCGCGTTGTTACGCAATTGAAATCTAAACATCGTTCGAGAGATTTTTGAAAAACGTTCGCGTCGAGCGAAAAAATTTATTCCCGGATCTTCGTTTGTGACAAATCGAAAGTGTTTCGTCGTGCCGACGTGTAAAATAAATACCGTGATTCTTTTTTTGGAACAAGAACCTGTTATGATACGTACCCGCCCGCACGCGGCGCGGTGCGAGTTGGTATGTGTGTGAAAGAAATATATTCTGTGATTTTAAGATCCGTTAGCGCGGCGGTGCCGAGCGGGAATCGAGCGCCGCGCGCATATCTTTGAAGCGGAATTTCTCTCTACGTGAAAACGACGGGGAACTAACGATGCCGTCCGGCCAGAAACTGTAGAACTATTAAGAATATAAATAGAACTAATACCGGAATACTTGAAGAATTTTTGAGTTTGCGATGCCAACTTTGCACCGACCGAAATGTTTCGATAGAGATGTGTGAGAGAGATAATTTTCTTAATAAGAAATATAATATAAAAAAAAAGTAATGTTTTTTTTTTTTTTTACATTACCGCTTGATGAGGCAAACTGTATGGTTTTTCGCTCTACGAACGTTTCAACGACACGAAATCTATCAGATAAAATTATTAAATCGTCGTCAAATTAAATCGGAGCCGTGAATAAAAGCCTCTCGATAAAACGTTTAAAGAGACGCTAATTGTTTCGGTGTAACGCGATACACAACGGCGGTTAAAACAATTTCTCGCGGTGGCGGCGAGAGATTGGCGGAAATTCTGAAAGAGCGGCGTCGCGTAACACACAACGTAGGAGAGAGAACACACAGGTCGGAGGTGTGCGAATATCTGCGTTAACCTCATTACCGCGCCCCCGCAGGCGTCTGATGATGATACGCGCGCGCCGAGGTGTGTGTACGAAAGCGGAAGAAAAGGCGGAAAGGCGCCCAGAAGAGCTGAGCTTCCGCATGAAGAAATTTGAACCGAGCCGAGGCTTGCGCGCGTCACCGACGCGGGGCTCCGTTGTATGTATGTATGTATGTATGCATGTACGTTGCAAACTGCATGTTTGCATTTGCATCTAACGCGGCGGCTTGTCTAAATCATTGAAGCGAACAGTGACCGATAAAAGGATCAAAAGACCAGAGGGGGCGAGAGAGCGTGTGAAAGGCAAAGCCCTTCTGTTTATCAGTTGCGCGCGAACCGAAGGGGCTCCACGAACCGTACTTTATCGCGATTAATCGGTCATCATTAATCGGAGATATTTTTCGCGATCGCGCGCCGTTTGAATTTATTGGAATGTAAATAATGTAATCCAATCGGTTTTCCGACTGAATTTTCATATCGCCCGTAATCTCGCTCGATCGTTCGACTAGTAGAAGATCGTTCCGTAAGCGTGAATCGAATTGCGATATGATAATGCGATCAACACAGAGTCCGCAGATTTTTATGTAATTGCGATAACACTTTTCTGGATCGATGAGAGGACAAATGGCGCGCGTCTGTGGTTGACGCAATTGTCAACGATCGTTGCGGGATACAATAGAAGAAAACGCTTGCGTCAATATGTCAATACGACAAAAAAAAAAAAGGTCAAGTGTAATTTGTAAGATCACCCTTTGTACCCGTTTCAACACTTACATCCCTTAGCGGGACACTTGGACGACGATGATGATCGTCGATCGCCGTAGGAAACCGGCTAAAACGCTATCGAGTCTTTTGTCGAACCGGACTTCAACCTGCTGGAACGAACCTAAGAAGTTGAGCGTCGACAACACGCTATGTAGCCTGTGCCGTAGGACGCGGGCCGAAAACCGCAGCAGGTCCTTGCCACGGGGATGGAGAGAAAGAGAGAGAGAGAGCAGAAAGGCGAGAGAGAGTATGATCGAAGATCTCTCGACGAGAGAAGGCCCGTCGTGTTAGTGAAGGGCGGCGGCGGAGGAGGACGAGGGTAGGAGGTCGATCGCAAAGCAAAGAGGGGAAGGGAGATGAGGTAGGGAAAGGAAGAGGGATAAGGGGAGAGAGGGAGAAGAGAGAGAGAGAGTGTGTGTGTGAGAGAGAGAGTCCGGGACCGTAACTGTGACTATGCCGGGACGGCATGATGGCGGGTGGTATGGGTCGTCACGGCAACCGGAGCCGAGGCTAGCAGAAGCAGACTGCCTCCATAGCGCCGCTCTCTCTTCTTTCTCTCTCTCTCTTTCACTCTCTCTCCGTCTCTCTCGCTCTTTCCGCGACTTTGCGTCTCCCTCGCTCCGTTTCTTCCTCTCTCTCTCTCTCTCTTTCTCTTCCTCTTCTTTTGCCTTTTCCACCGTCTCCTGCCGTCGGCCGTTAACCGTTACGTGGCTATCTCCGCCTCTTGTTCCTCGACGCGGACTCGCGCGCGCTGCTACGACGTGTACCCTCTTTTTCTCGCGACTCTATCGCGTCCTTACCTGTTTCCCCGCGCGACCACCCGTCGTCCTCCCTCCTGTTACTAATTGCCACTGTTGTCCCGCGTCGCTGTTTACTGCCTTTTCGCGTATTACACGCGCCGATCTCGGCGCCGATGCTTGAAGAACGGATATTTGTGTGTGTTACTTTCGCGATTTCGAGATATGACACGCGTTCGAATATGTAACTATTTGCGATCTCGCTTTGTTTTTCCAAAACAAAAAACAAAAAAAAAACGAGATATTTATATTATCTTCGCGCGAGATTTATATTAAAAAAAAAACACTCTCGTACATATGAAATGCCTGTTATTTTATTAAAGGTCGTGTGTCTGCAAAAACGAGGTTATCTGGTCAACTTTAAACGCGGGGCCGCGGCGCGATACCGTCACGACATGGCGATGAGCAATAAATACAAACTGATAACAAAGAATTCGTGGAGTTTCAGACCCGAGCGTTTCTATAAAGGCATTTTTCGCTGCGCGCGCGCGACGTCACGAAAAAGGATCTTCCGATAAAGTCCGACCGATGCAAACTACGCCTGTTTACCTATATGTATGTGTGTGTGTGTGTGTGTTTGTGTGTGTACAATACATAGATGCGGGCGTGCCCAGTGCACAAGCGGCGAGAAGCGAGGAAAGGGAGGAACGAACGGACAGCCTTTCGAGAGATTGAACCAGTCCAATTTCGTGGAAACGCGCGCGCGATTTCGTGCGCGACCGCCGGCCGCCCGGGGGGGATTTTGGCAAGGACAATCGATCCTTTGATCGGGCTAGCCGGAAGACAAACCGGGAATGGAATTCTCTCTCTTGCTCGCGCGCGACGAAGATCCTTTCCTTTCTTAGCCGAGGAGATGTAATCTTTGGTCTCGCGTACATAAAAGCAGAGAGAGGTGAAACGTGCGTGTCTGTGTCTGGCACGCAAGAAAACAGTATCGTCAAATCGATGGTGTTTATCCGTAGCTCGTAACGGCGATAATAACGACCGAAAACTGGCGAGCGAAACCCGCCGTAGAAGAAAACTTATTCTTCAATCGCGATGATTAATCCTTGGAGGTCCGCATTTATTTTGTCCCCAAAATAGTCTGGTCCGAATCGATTTCTTTACGTCGAGTCACACTCGACACTTGGTGCAATAATATAGATATTAGTTGTATCACACGCAAAATAAATATAGATTTATAAACGGACAAGAAGGTTTTGCTGTTATATAACCAGCAAGAGAAATTGTCTGCTGAATTTTTGGTTTCATTAAGGAAGTTTTTTTTAAAACAAGCGCTTTAAAAAGCGAGGCAGCGGCATACTTAAGGCTTTTTTAAAGTTTAACCCAAATTATCCCAAACAATATAAACAAGCAAAATATAAACTAAAACCGGCAATAACTTTGTTACGTGAAACGCAATATAAACACGTCACATCATATGTCGAGTCGAGTCAGACTCGACGTTGGACTGTAAAAGATTCAGATGTGGAGCGAAAAAAAAAAAATGTCAAAGTCGAACGTTACAGTTCGAGAATCGTTGTTTTAACAAAATTGCACGTAAAAGAAAAAAGAGACAGAGAATAAACATTGATTGTCGCATCGCGTGTGCGATTACTTATCGTCGCGCGATCTCGATATCTCGTTGATAAAATTTTTATCCCGGACGAGAGAAATTCCGCTAATTCCCGTGAAACAAAATAACACGCGGCGGTTCATCGTCGGTGGTTTAACGGTAGAAGCGAAACAATTCGTGCTTTCCGCAAGGAGAAATCAAGAGGATAAAAGAAACGGATCATACCCGCGGCGCATAAAGGAGAAGAACGGCGCGGGAATAAAGAGTATATACGAAACACACAGCGCGGAGGGGAAAAAAAACCACGACGAGAGAGATCCGTGCGGAACAATGCGAGGCTGAAAAGGAGAGAGTATTCGATGTACAGAGAAAGAGCGAGAGGGGAGAGGAAGAAAGAGATAGAGGAGGGGGGAGGAAGAATAAAGTTGTGCTGTCGTCAAGCAGACTCATTATATGCGGCTATTCGAGAGCAAAAAACAAACCAGAAAAAAAAGAAAACGAAAACAAAACAGAAAAAAAAGCATAGCGGGATACGCACGTGCCGTATCTGCATTTCTAATTACACCTAATATATCGCGTTTCAAAGTGCATAAAGAGCCGCGCGTGTGCGATACATCGCGCGAGAGAGAGAGAGAGAGGGAGAGAGATTAGCGTAATTAAATAAATTCGAACTTCCGCGGAACACCATTAAGCAATTTTTCCAACATATCGCGTAAAAATTGTTACAAACTTCAAACGACGAAAAAAGAAAAGAAAAAACACAAAACTCGGACTTTTTTTATTTCACATTCCGATGAACTTTGTAGGATATTAAATACAGCGAGAGCGAGTATCTTTCGAAGACTTTTCCGAGAGAAAGAAAGAGAGAGAAAAGGATCAGGGAGTAATCCGGAAGAATTTTATTCGTTCAAAAGAATCAATTAAGATCGCCGTGTGTAATTTTATCGCATTGTGGCGTAATTTCTCGCCAAGTTTAAGCGCTCGCCGCAGGCTGGCGACAAAAGATATCGCGAAACGGGAAATCGGAACAGCATACGCGCGTGCGGTCGAAATGGGGAAAAAAGGAGTTAATGCAAATGGATACGTCCAAGTTATAACGTTAATTAAAGCGCGCGATAACATCATATATTACATTACGGAGAGAGAGAGAGAGAGAGAAGAGAAAAAAAAAGCGCGCCGACTAGCAATAACACGCTGGCCGGAGGGAGGGAGAAAAAAAACCCGGAGCACAATTATCCAATTCGTAGATAACGAATCTCGATCGGGCTGTGCGCGAGTTTTTGCGCGTGCCCAATCGGATCCATTTGGATGCTTTCCGACGCAATTGATTTTGTAATTAAAACGCGGGGATTTAATGCAATCCCGGATAAATAAATTTTATCCTCAAAGCAATTGCAACGCAAACAGAAAGAGAGAGAGAAAAAAAAAGAAGACAAGTGAAGAAATAGCGCGGTGAGAAAGAGAGAGAGAGAGAAAGGAAGTCACGGCGGTTCAAAGGATGCCGATCGCGTGGCAAGGACTGCTCGTTAAAGCGGAAAACAAACTGGAGACAAACGCGCGAGGACGACGAGTTTCATATATCGCAAAACGTATGCGAACGACGCGCGCTCGCGCGTGTGTAAATATATAT
>QVOB01013430.1:0-20519 GCA_014839585.1 Pseudomyrmex concolor
ATTTTAAATAGTGTATGCACATAAACTACTGTAAATACTGATTATCTTTAGAAGAATGACTACACAAATGCACTATTAAACAATTATTGTTAAAATTACGGTTTATGGCCATAATATTCCCATTTACCCTATATTAAATCAGTTTCTGAACGAGACGAATTTTGACGAAGAACGTAAAAGAGAATCACCTTCTGAACCGTAAAAAATTGTTCATCCATCAGGCGACCGCGCCGATGCCCGGATGCACGATGAAGATTTTTAGCGGCGATCCGACGCAGCATCACGTGGCGGAGAACGTGAAGATCGGCGATCCTTTGACCCTGGTCATCAGTATCGACAAACAGGAGATGTTCGGTCTGAAGATCTCCGATTGTTTGGTGCGCGACGGTCTCGGTTGGGGCGAGCAGCGGCTCATAAACGACGAGGGGTAAGTTAGTTTACAAAGAGATCCTCAAGAGAATGAAAAAAAAAAAAAAAAGAATTTTGTATAAAAATAAAAGAGAAAAAGATTGAGAAAAAAAAGAAGAAAATTAAAAATAGGATAATAGAAGCAGGATAATAAAAAGCAAAACAAACGTGTAGAGTTCGATTGGAAATTATAATCGGGAGATTAAATTGTGTTGCGCGTTTGTTTCGCAGTTGTCCGGTCGACGGCGAGATCATGGGACAGTTCACGTACAACGAGGACAAAACGGAGGCCAGGGTGAACTTCCAGGCGCACAAGTTTCCGTATACGGCGAGCGTGTATTATCAGTGCAACGTTAGACTGTGCGTCAAGCATGGCGGAGGATGCAGTAATACGGTACCGCTGTCATTATGATATATAAGCTTGACTAATGATCCCATGAAAGACTTATTATAAGTACGTGTTTATCATTCTTTAAGCGATTTTGCGCTGTAACGTGTATCGCGCTCGAAAATATATGCGGAGCTCTGATCTCACAATTATCAGATTGAACTTGCTCGGCAATTGCACACGTATATATATTACCTGATGTTTGATCACGAATTCGTTCGAACTCGACTTTTAGAGAGAACTTTTTGTTGAGAAAAAAAATTCTTTTCGTCTCTTCGCAGCCGCCATTGTGCAATTCGATAGCCAGACGGCGCAGAGACACCGTTAACGACGTAACGAAGATTGGAAATGTCGAAGGTCTGGACGGCACCCCGGCCACCATTGAAGTTTATAGCGGTTTGTACGTCAACGAAGCCTCGGACGTGAGTTCCAAGGATTTTTCCGACGACGTCTTCAAAGAAAGAGTGAGTTGAAGACTCGACACCGACCGTTATTTTCAAAAATATCGCGATAGAAATCACAAGTAAATATTTTTCCCTACCCCCCGATTGTTTCAGGCTATCGACGATCCGAATATCATTTGCATATCGCAAAGGAGCTTCGCTATCGGAATCGCCATTGCCGGTCTCGTGCTCATGCTGGCCGTGGTGGCTGCCATTTTGGTGCTGCTCGTCAAGAGACGACACAAGAGCGTTTCCACGACGGGATCGTCCATCTACAGCGGACCGTATACGAACACTGCCTATAGCCACAGTAGCTAAAAGTTCCATCTCGCGTCTGCCGCGCGAGCGAGATCGATCCTTTTAAAAACTCGATCCGGCCGGAATTCCGTGGCTTCCCGCGCGGCGCGATCACTCGATTCCGCGCGACGTGTCTCCGAACGAACGAACTCGACAAGGTGAAAAATTAATTAAACTAGTTTGTTTTTGACGCAAGGTCAAATCCTCGAAGCTACGATCCGAAGTCACCGCAACGAAGACGCGGCGAAGCGAAACGAACGAAACTTCGAAACTTTTTTTTGCTCAAATGCTGCCGCGATGCTACCGCTTTTAAATTCGTTGTTTCGCAGAATGTTTCCTCAGCTAGCAGAGAGGCGGTGCTTCATTCATAATTCGATAATAATTTTTGACGATGGTCGAGTCCTAAAGATATCGAGCTTTTCTATCTCTTTTGTTTTTTTTTTTTTTTTTTTTTTAAACGCTTTGCTTCCACTTTTGCTTGAACCATCGTGTCAGAAATAAAAAAACAAATCGTACTTGGGATCATTGACTGTTCCGTCCGCGTAACGAACTGAAAACCTTAGCGAAACCTAGTTCCGAATGTTTTTTTTTTTAACAAATCGATATACGACTCGTTCCGCGTCGAGAAAGTTTAGCTAATAAAAGTTTACGCGCGTGCGTTTCTTTTAATATTAAAACTTATTTACGTAATAATATATATATATATATATATATACTGTACTGTACAACTAGTCCGGTATACGCTGTCCTAACCAAGTACTTATCATACTCGCGAAAGCACTGCCCAGTCGCGATTTTATCTCATTAATTTAACCGAATTGTTCGCGTGTGTGTTCTCATATTCTCTAGCTAGGTTTAAGTTTAATTCAACGCCTACACGTAAACTCTCTTAAAAAATAAAAAAAATCTCAATCAAATACTCCAGTGATATTAGCGTGTCACTTTTTTTCAGGTTTTCTTTTGCAATTGTTAATGTTTCTGCATGTCTTTGCTTGTTGTTCTAAAAAAAAAAAAAAAACTACGGTCGTCAGTTTTACACATAATTATTTTCCCACACAAGATTTAGCTCTCGTCTGGCGGATCCATTCGCCATACGAGCGAGGCGATCTGCCGTCCGATTGATAGGTGTGTTGGTTTATATAGCTTCCGGTGAGAATGCGTGCAAATGGGCCGTCGTCATCGTAGATGTGAAAATATTTAATTTCGTCACATAGCGCGTTTTACTAGACGAAGAAAAATCAAAGAGCCTGAAAATTGGCTCGCAGAAAAGACCTACAACAAGATAGATTATTAATTCTCTACGATGACGCGATACTCGAATAAATGCGACGTGTGCGAGCGTTCAGATAGTAATCTATTATATAACGTAAACGTTAATTGTAAAACGTTAATTAGTTTATTTGAAAAAACGAGGTGCTGCTTCAATGTCGATATTCCGAAACGGAATCCAATAACGAAGAAGAGGAGAGAAAAATTTTGTAATATATCCAAGTGCATATTTTTCCGACTGGCTCTAATCCCGTTCAATTCGTTACATTCCGTTGTAATAATTTAATTAGCAATAGAAGACAAAATGTGCGAGTGAATATAGGGAAGAACGTTGAGGGTATCGACATTATATCAGCTTGGAAAAAGGGAAAAAGAGAGAGAGAGAGAGAGAGAGAGAGCGTTTAGATTTTAAATAACGGAAACAAGAGCAAATTACTGCCAGCGCAGTCGCGTTAACTGGGTCCAACGTGGTGGTGGGTATATGGCATAAAAAAAAAAAATTTTATATTTAGAGAGAAATCAACACGCGTAACGTAACTTGTTAACTCATCAAGCGCTAATACGCTAGACCGCGCAAGGAGCGGAATAACGTGGTGTTAGATTGCGGAAACGATAATGTATGCGACAGTTGTTCAGAATGGATCCTCGCGCGCCTCGTGAAACGCAATACCTTACGCCGGTTTAAAGGTTGTTCATCCCTACGCACACAACACGAAACGAAGAATACAAAATTATCCGTTGTATGAAAAACTTCAACGGATACTAGATAAGTAATTTATTTATAGCTCACGAAATGCGATTTTTCACAAAGTGGAAAATCGTTCTAGTGTTAATCCCGCGTTTGAAAGGCGCGATACATATATAACTTCGAAGCGCCCTGAGAGGATCCGTTGGAATTTCTGTCAAGGGTTGGAAACGCTCGGCGAACGGATCGCGCGAGGTGACGCAAGTCATCCGCGATGTTTCCCGCAATGTTCCTCTGGACCCTTGTCAAAAGAATCTACAACGAAATAACTGTGTAAATAACAAAAACTCAATAAATTCTGGTAACCGTATAAAACAACGTTGTTGTTGTTGTCCCCAGTGTTGTTCCCTTCGTTCCATGGTAATCCTCGGAGATGAGAGCCTCTTCACTTCTGTTGAATTAGTAAGTTAAAGATACAGGTTGTAAGGAAGTGCGTCTTGATCGGTAGGCGAAATAATCGACGAGACAAATTATCAAACGAGAGTGTTTCCTTTTTTATTGAATTATATATAATTCGTTTTTGGAAAATATGATATAATATATATATAATATATATGTATATAATATAACAAGAAATATAATTTTATAGACGACATGACTTCCCTATATCAAATTTCTTTTGTTTTTTTTTTTTTTTGTTTTTTTTTTTGTTTTTCACCTATATGATGTGCATTTTTTGGATGAGAATAATACAACTCTTTTTTATTTTTATATATTAACGCCAAAGAATTGTCACTTGCTTCGCTTTCTCTTTGTCATCGCCCTCGCAGTTACATTTTTTTATACACAGATAATTCAGGTTGTCCGTTTTTCGTCAATCTCGCTCTTCTTCGTTCTTGAACTCTCCCACACTTTTTCCCTTTTTTTTTTTTTTCTTACTCTCAACTCAAAATTAACGCAGTGCTGCCGAAATACGTTTAAGATGTTCACTCGTTTTCAGATTTCTTTTATTTACAATTTCCCTCTCCCCCTTTCTCTGTCTTTCTCTTCCTCTCTCTTTTCCTACAACTTTCGCACGCGCGTAAATATACATTATCAATTAATATTATATACATTATCATATTATTTTCTTTTGAAAAAATATATACACGTGTCAAACAAAACGTAAGTCATTATTTTCCGTCTGCAACATTTAACAAAAAAAAAAAAAAATAATAATAATGCGTCGCTAAGCATGGGAGAGACACAGCCATCAAGACACTAAGCGTATTCCCTCAGCGATTCTCACACGCTTCTCGTCCGTCCCGCGATTTAAATACACGAGCGAACATGGCGAAGATAATTGCGTTTTCCAGCAAATAACCTCGCCAGCGTGATCTATCTTCGCCTGATATTCTACAATTCGTATCCGCTCATGTTGTTCCAAAAACACACATTTGTCTCTCGTCTTCAGCGATGAACAGCGAATATTCAAAACGATTCTCGCTGTTTATTGCAAGTCGAAAAAACATTATCGCGCCTCCATCGACAAACGAAGAAACAAACAACTTTGCTTCGAAGATCAGTAACAGAACAACATGTAATTTTTTTTTTTTTAGCTAAGATTACAAATAGTTAAAAACGTCGTTCCAACGGTCGAATCGACGAAAAAGATTCTAAATACTCAATCGGGAAGAGAGAAAAGAGAGAGGTTGAGAATTCTCACACACAATTGATATTACAAGAATTCGATAAAAAATGTAAATCATTTGGTTTCTCTTCTTAACACTTACATACATCATGTCGTTTCTCTTCGCATCTCTTTCCCGTACTATTATCCCCTCAATTTTTTATTGCTCGCCGCTATCGATCATTTTACATCAGTATTACAAAAATATTATAGGAAACGAATGAGACTTGCGACATTTACCCGTTTCTCTTCCGTTCCATTCGTATCTATTCTTTAAAATTTGTTTTTTCTTAAAAGCGAGTTTACCCCCCGATCGGCAAACAATCGGGAAGGTGACTGTCTCGGTATAATTGCGTTTTTGTTTTGCTCGTCGATCTTTAGAATGTACGAAGGAAAACTTACAAAATCAGTCGTGAGTACCGCAACGGTAATGAAAATAGGGAAAACAAACATTCGTCACACCTGCCTGTGCGCGCGATATATTCCGCTTTGTTGTCCAACGTTCTTAAGTTACTCTTTAAATAATAATAATACTTAACAATTAAACCAAGCGTTTTGTTTGTAAAAAATCTCGAAGTCAAATAAACACGAGAATAATAATAAAAATGTAAAACGGAACAAAGAAACTTTACCGAACCGTGAAGTTTCGATCGAATAATACAATTCGCGTGTGTGAATTTCGGCGCGCGATTCCAAACAGGTGTGTCGAACGCGCGCGCGCGGTAGTTAAAAGCGCGTGTGGTAACAAAAAAAAAAAAAAAAAAAAAAAAGGAAAGAGAATTTAACGCACTCGTTTTCATTTGCGACTCGGTAATTCATTTCCAAGTCTCGAAAGGAGAGAAGCGACAGCCTAACAAGTAACGTCCGTTTTCGACATTGTGTATCACACGTACATATTACACACACCCCCGCGCGTATCACACCCCGATCACAAATCTTCTCTTCTTCTGTCCTCCTCCATGTTCATTTTCACACCACGAGAGAGAAATACATACTAAATCACATAATAAATCGGTCATCTACAAAATATATGGCGGTGCCGCGAGGTGTCGGACGATACTTGGTGGCGGTTCCGCGGTGTGTGTTTCGAGATCCGATATAAGGAGGTTTGTCCTTTCGTTTCTCTTTTCTTTCTTTTTGTTACTTGATGATTATTATCTTAGAGAGAGATGCGTGAACTGTTTTTTTTTCTTTTTCTCGTTTAATAGGTACAATTTTTATTCCTGTTTTCTTCTTCTTTTTCATTTAAATCACTACGACGACGTTTTTTAGGTACAATTAAAATACTATTAATTGTGCGCCCATCTCTTTATAATCGAAATGTTCCGCTACCTACTTTTTTTTTTTTTCGCTTAATATCTGTTCAGGTCTCTTTCGTTTCTGTTTTGTGTCTTTTTTTTTTCTCTTTTTTTTGTGGTTTTTTTCTTGTGTTTCCTTTAAGCCTATAACGAGATTAAAATCTTTATCACACTTTCTCACAAGGAAAAAGTAGTGCGGCCTATTGCCTTTGCGTTTTAGCCGACTAAGAGTATAGGTAAGATAAAGTTTGCGTCTGCGCGCGTTTTTTTTTTCTCTTTCGCTTTGTTTAAACTCTCATAAAAAGATAGGCACACCAGCTACGTTTCTGAAGTACAATCACCGTAAGCGAAGCTTGGATGGATTCCTCGTGGTTTTTTTGAAACGCAACGCGGGCACATCTCGCGCGGTTTATCTCTATACACGTAAAGTAACGACTAACGGTTGACCATTTTTGTTTGTTTGTTTTTTCTTACAACTATATCTATCTTGCGACAATGCTGCTTGAATCCGCGAAGTTCACGCGAGTAAAGAAATATCACACACGCGTATAATATAACATATTTCTATTATCAGTGACGCGAGATTTGCCCGCGCTGGTTCGTGTCTCTATAGTTTTTTTTTCTTTCTTTCTTTTTTTTTTTTTTTCACAGACGGAGACGTAATTTAATTACCATGACCGCGTGTCACCATCACCGCTATTGATGTACGACAATATATCATCGCGTGATACAAATATGCCCTTTCTATTTCGTTGGAACGATGTGTGCGAAAAATATCCGTGTGTGTGTGTATGATTGTGTATCAGTAAGACAGACGATTCCGACGTGAGGACTATGAAGCGTACTTGCGATAGATATTGGAAGACGAATCATAGTGGTATAAAAAATTCGGCTTGCCACGTACTCGTGTGAGATTTAAAATAAATAATAATTTATAAACGAATTTAAATAACACAAATCGCAGAATGATCGATACGCATCGTGGTTCTACATGTCGACGTCGAACGAAACTAGTAATTGATTTTTTTCTTGTACACATAAAAAAAAACCACAAAACTGTAACGCAACGAAGTATAAATGTAATATTGCTCTTTAAGAAAGAAAAAAACCAATGTGGATTATCTTATGGATTTCAGGCTGTGTGATGGCTTCACGCTACTTAACTACAGCTCGGAACTAGACATAGAGACCGTGTACTGAATACGTTTACACGTTTATATACTTAAACTTATTATCAACGACACTTATCATTACGACACGGTTAATTACGGAGATATTTTTTTGGTTGAAAAGAATGTCACACTTGTGTGTTAGTAAAATATATATTAGTAAATTCATTTCTTTTTCTCTGATATTATAATATTAACATTTCTAATATATTGTAATGTTATTAGTATTGAGACACATCAATATTATAATATTAGAAATTTATATATTATCTTTCTTGTTTTATTTTAATTGTGTAAAATATAGATACAGCGTATCGTCAAACGCAATCGAAATCTTTAAGATCCGAGTTGTGTGTAACGGTTTTTCTTTTTTTTTTTTTTTTTTTTTTTTTTTTTTTTTTTTTTTTTTTTTTTGTGCGAAGTGTGTATAAAAAATTTTCTTTTTACAATCAGTAAACTTTGTATATACCATACCGAAATACTTACTGATATAAAAAAAAAAAAAAATGATAAAACAGCCAGAGAAGAATGAGATAGAAAATAAATACCTTGATTTTCTCTAATATTAATAAATGAAAGGAAAATTGATTCGGATCAAAATTTACTACAGGAAGAAAAAAAAGATACATCTGTTGTTTTCAAATGTGAACTTAATCTTCAAAGTTGGAACAAGTCGGAGTATAGTACAAAGAGTTCACAATAGATACACGTGTCAAAGACAAGATAGAAAGATAGATCAAGAGAGAAGTCAGAAAGGAAGGAGAGAAAGAGAGGAAGAGGAGAGAAAGAGAGAAGCGTAAGAGCTGGCGTCGTTAAAGCGCGATAGTTAATTTTTTTCGAGTTGTTGTCACATTGTGAGGTAGCAAACAGCACGTTCAAAAAATAGACTCAAAATAGGCAGCGATGTTTAGTGTGTAACATTTCGTCAAACGATGACGATTGCAGAGCGTATCAAAATTAGCAGGTAATAGAAATATCCCTTTCGTGTGAATATATTATTACAATTAACGTCGAGAAAGTCGCATGTGTGTTGTAAACGTACTCAGTATAGTGTTTGTTTTTTTTTGTTTTTTAAATATATTTTCCGTACATTATTAATTTATACTTAATTCTCGTGTACGTATTTTCTCTCGACGCGGTCGAAAACCAAAAAAAAATCTTCGCCGTAACGACCGTCGCGTCAGGAAATTCGCATCGTGTTTTGACCTTAACTAATAAATCTTAGAAGTATCTCACATTCATATAGTTTCTGTAAAACCGCAGTTAAAATATCTTCAAGTATAATATATATATATATATGTATATATATATTGTATATATATTATATATACACGGGTAATATATTATTATAATAGTAGTTAAAATTTTTTTTCAAAGTAACTTTGTTTCTTCGATGCACCACTGACTTTTGCTCGTTTTTTTTTTTTTTTTTTACTCACGTCCTAAAAACGTAACAACTACGTTTCGTTTTTATTTTATTTTTTATTTTTTATTTTTTTGTTCTTTCCTTCGTTCTTTTGCAGTGTCATGGTTCGATTCGAATGTTTTTCAGTGCGACCGAAAGATTTTTGTTTTTTTCCTCCCCGAGCAAACGAGTTAAATCCCGTCGTGTTATCCGGAAAAAACAGAAACTCACGTTACAACATATCAATTTTTCGCGCACTTTTCACTCAGAATATATATATATATATATATATACGCATACACGTGCTCACGTACACACATATGTGTATATGTATACGTAGGAACTCGGGCGATTCCTATTCGGAGCGTTTCTTTTTTTTCTCTTTTTCGACACTCTTTAATCGAATAATTTAGGATAAAATGAGTTTTTCAAACAACAAGAATATGTGTATCTCTCCGAACACGACGTCGATTGTTGCGACCGACGACGTCGTGTGTGATTCGCAATTATCAGCGATGTTATCGTAGCGTTTACCGGCTGTTTTTCTTTTCTTTCAAAATTGCACCAGCTGATTCCGACGGGTGATTGTCACCTTCACCGTTCCTGAAAAGAAACAACGTACATTTCTGAAAGTGACAGAGAAACCACCGCCGCCGCCGCCGCCGCCGCCGCCGCCGCTTTCGTCGACATGTAATGAATTATTCTGATGCAAATAAAAACGGACGACACATCGTTGAAGTAAGGAAACACACTAGTATGATGCGTGTTAACGGCAACCCATTAATCGAACAAGAAAACTATGTACAAAAAAGCAACGTGTATGTTTCGTAAAAAAGTAATAAATTCATATATATATATATATAGCGAAACTGCAGCCGTGTCACAGTCGACGTGAGAAAAAACAACAAGAACAACCTTCCGACGTCAACTTGACGTTTAATTGAACGATATCTGTTTTTTTTTTTTTTTGTCGAGAGTGCGATAATAAGCAGAAAAAAAGACACACTGTAAGAGCGTCGTGTGTAATAACATCAGAAAATGATGTGCAAAAGAAAACACATTTAGTGTCAGTATGACAAATAGACGAAGAAACGTTCTAGAATTGTTCCCGTTCAATATTTTTTTTTTCGAACAGACAAATCCTAATTAACATTTAACAGAAAACTATTTCCGAGGAAGAGACAAACAAGCTTATTCCTCGAATAAAGCGCGACCGATCGAAATCGCGTGCCGGCGATCTACCGTAGATCGAACGAAATGTAACTTTTTTATAAAGGAGAACTGTGACCGATCATGAAAACAACACACGCGGGAACAATTCTAAAAAATTTTCTTATCGATTGTAAGTAATCCTGTGCGCGGCGTTGCTGCACATAGAAAGCGTTAACGGTGCAACACTAAAATGCACATGTGCAATGAAAAGATATCTTTCCTACTTCTCTCTTGCGAAATTTATCAAATTGTTTTCGCAAGACAATTTTGTATCTTTTGCGCTGGAACATCTCGTTGGAACAATTCGAGATTACGTTTTTTTTTTTTTTTTTTTTTTTTATGCAAAGTTACGCAAGTAGGAATAACTTTCCACCCACCACGTTCGTAACAAATCGAAAAAACGTACAAGTATATCAAGAAGAAGATGAGTCATAACACGCACGTGAAAAAAGCCCCTAAATATTACCGTGTACGAAAAAGACACTGTGTATGTGTGTGTGTGTGTGTATTCTGTGTGTGTAATATTATTTTATTACTTAAGTTCTGTACCTTATATTATACTGTATTCCATAGGTTTCGCTTTTAAAGGGAGACAAGAATGTGTCAAAAATCGTGTCATACTTTATTTTTTAAGCAAAACAAAAGCAGAAAGTAACTAAATCTCAAGCGACGTAATGAGCAAACATCAACATCTTTCTCGCTTCCTCTCTCTCTCTCTCTCTTTCTCTCTCTCTCCTACACGTTCTCTCTCTCTCTTTCTCACTGTCACTAAGCATTTTATTCAATTTCTCATACCTTCTCTGATGTCTTTGGGCGCGTTCGAAGAGAGCGATGGTATGGAAGATGCCTGATAAAAATTGGGCCGTGCACCGCTCGGTGGCAAAGATGCTACCTTGGACCTGAATGAGTCGCGCATAAAGGTGCCAGATGAGACGGATGTTTTTTTTGTTTTTTTGTTTTTTTATATACAGCAAAACAGAACGCGTAACATAAAACTCCGCGAGACTACCTCTGTTTGCGAATCTTCTGATTTCTGCCGTCGAAGGAAGTGGGCGTGCAGGCGCCCGAGGCGTTAGATGAATACGAAGGCGGCCTATACGGTCGCGGGCAACCTTGAATAACGGGCGGTGATGATATTGGTGCATATTGCAACCGGGGGTTAGTTGGTACGCCAGGATGCATCAATCTCATATCCCCTGCAAACGTTGAACAACGACGGAAGGATAATTAATTATAACATCAATAATTATTAACTATTAATAAAACAATATATTAATATGATAATGTGCAATATAACATTTATAATTCATAAATAATTATTTGTAATATAAAATATTAACGAGATAATATAACGTTACATATTATAACATTATTAAAGATTATTTTTCAACGGATAGCACAAAATTATGCAATAATTATTACCTTGCACGATATGGACACCCTGATACATTGGCAGTGGGTAACGTGGCTGAGATTGTGCGCTTCTATCCCCGCTCCCACCACCGAAGACCTCGTGCGCTGGGGTTGGGGACCGACTTCTCTGGGAGGCGTTGCCTGGGGTTGTCGCCCGAACACCGGGAACGACCTGTTTCGCGAAAATGATTTTTCATCAGATAAAACTTCATAATAGTTCAATGATCGTCATAAAGAATCTATCGTATTCTCACAGGAACATTCTGTCTGAATACAAGATTGGGAACTAGTGGCGCCATGTACGTGCCGGGCGGGGCCGGAGAGGTGCCGTTGGGAGGTCCGAATGTTCCGCCAGACACAATCGCCTGGGCGGCAGCGTAGCTGCTCGAGTTGACGTACATCAACGGCATACCAGGTATCTGTCAACAATAAAAACGTGACACGTGTTTTGAAACGTTTTTTTTTATCATCCAAAGTGAAAACTCACTTTATCTTTACTAATAATAAAATTACCTGAGTAGACGTTGGCGTGTTAGGTGGCGTAGGTACTCTATACATCACAGGCGGCGGTTGTATCGCCGGCTGTCCCGGCGGAAAATACGTAGGAACCATATGGACCGGAGGTTGATACGTATAATCACCCGGTGTCGGGGTTACTGCCGGCACTGAACTGTAAGGTACCGGGTAACTGCCTACGTAATTAGCTATAAAACACACATAGACATTGTCATCACACATTCGGGAAACGAAGAAGGAAAGCAAAAGAAATTGCAATTGCAACGTACAATTTGTTTGGCTCGGAGGTGTCATCGTTTGCGCGTTAAAGGAGTAATTGGTCTGCAACCTTTGTTGCCTTTCTCCCGGATTTTGACCGACGGAAATTGCCGTTCCGGGAGGAGGCACGAAGTACATTGTCTGTGGGGCCTGAAAAGATTTCTCTTTCACCGCACGGAACACACCGGAACAACACATGTAACGAAATAACAAATGGATGATGTATTAATTTTTTTTTTTACCGGTATTTGATTCGGTTGTGGTTGCCAATAATTTGGCTGTACATTTTGTACCGTGGATGGCGGTGGTTGGGGATACGTGGAGTGAGGGGGTGTGGGATGACCGTCACCGCTGCCACGTTGATCATAGACATTCATCCCCATAAAGTACCCGGAAAGTTCAGACACATCCTGAATATTGATGACGAGCATTATTTCATATTCTCGCAAGAGAGATTTGTTACAAACTTGCTTCTCAGAGAACACTCACTCCTGACTGTGGTATTGGTCCTTGAGGCATAGACACCGCGTAATTGGCATAGACCTGATTGTGATTGAAGACATCTCCCTGCCCGCCATTCTGCACATTCGCTTGACCTTGAGGCGCCATCATCACAGTCGGTTGTCCCATGGGGGGCGGGTAGACACCCTGGTTAAATTGTTCTGAGGTAGGTACATAAGTCGCGTACGATTGAGCCGTTTGGTTTGTGTGACTATATGTCTGTGCTGTCGTTGACGATTTGACTAGATTTTGCTGTTGCTGCGGCTGTGACTGCGGTTGCAGTTGTGGTTGCGGCTGCAACTGTTGCTGCGATTGTTGTTGCTGTTGAGGAATAGATGGATTCTGCGAAGTTGGAGCAGAAGGTGGTGGCGGCGGCGGAGGTGGCGTGAACGGCAGACTCGGCGAGGTCGCTGTGTTCGTCACTTGAGCTTCACTTGAGGATGTCGCGTTATCGATCTTCGATTGCGACAATCGCTGCTTCTTGCTGTCGTGTTTGGGATTGCCGCTTGTCGGTTTAGGTGATTCGGGAATTGGTTCCGCGTGCTGTTTAGATGGCACTACATTGCTCTCGTTTTCTATGTTAAAAAACTTTGGCGGATTGTCCGGGTCGTAACGGTAAACCGAGCCGTCCGCGTTTGTGTATGGCCGATTGGTCTGCGGGTTTATAATTATGCTTCCGGGCGGCACGCTGGACAAACTGGTCACTGCCCACATCACGGTCTGGTTACCGTTCGAATCCGGCGAGGCTAAGTCTTGACTAGATACTTGAGTGTGACTACACGTCATAGCGGCCGGTACGGGCGACGGCGACAGAGATGGCGATATCGTCGCATCACTGCGTTGGCTTTGCGACTTGTAACCGCTGCTCGAGCAACGGCTCGGACTCAAGCGTGAACACATACTGGCTCCCGAATCTGCGACACGAGATACAATAAGAATAAAAGCAACAAATGTCTGTTACGTCAATACGAATACTTATATTGCTCGCCAAACCTTGTTTCATGAGGCGTGCTCCTGCGCTATGTGTCGACGTAACGCTATCTCCTCTTGACAACATGCCCTTGGAATATCCACCGAAGCTGTGTGACTTCAAAACAGACGGGCGCAACACCTCGTGAAACGAATTTTTCATGTCGAAGGATTCGCCCTTTTGGAATCTATGATTTTGCCTAGAGATGCATAGATTGTTCGTATTCTGAGACAGTAATTGTATCGAGGAAAATACATATATTTAAAAAGAATGTGATAAGTTACACAGCTGTATAATATATGAATAATATAATGTTGTATTAATAATATTACATATTATTAAAATAACTATATATTGAACAAATGAGATTTTGAAATCTTGAAATATACGAAAAGTTAATACAATATACCTGTGGTCCGAAGGATGTAGGAGATGTCTCGCGGATGCGTCCGAACTCTCTTCCGAAGACCAAGGCCAGGCCTCGCTGCTCCCGCTGCTATCCTTGAATATTCGCCGCCTAGCGCGCTCGTATTCCTCCTCCCGTTCCTCGAAACTCTTGCTACGTCGGCAATAATCGCCGGACAGTCTGTCAGGCGATTTGAAATTGAAAGAATCCTCGAACGAGCTCGAGTCCCGTTTCAAAATACTTCGTCGGGGCTCTTCCGTCATCAGGATGTCGTCCCTGATGTAATCTCTGAATCGCGTGTCCGGTATTCGCGTGTTCTTCGTGCGCGTTACGATAACGCTCATACCCGACTGATCCACGTTGTGTTCCATGCCGAAATAAGCTGCCACTCGGTGCACCAGCATTCTGTTGTACGACGACATGCTCGGGAATTTGTAAGAGGCCTTCTGTCGTTCCTTCGCAAACTCGGTCAGATCTTTTTCGATCTTCAACATAACCGAGCGATCTTTCTGATTGCGATTGAGCGTCTGCATGATAAACTGCTCCAGATCGATCCCGGTAGAATCCGTGTAGCACATCTCCGTACTGCTGTCTGCAAATGAAAAACTTCGTCGAATTAACAAACGAAAACGCGGATTGATTCGCGGATATTATTATTTGCTCGAACGCAACGTACCGCGCGAGAGACACGGCGACGCGCTGTCGTAACTGCCCTGGGACGAATTCTGATGTCTCAGTTTGTGCCTGGAATTGGTCACCGAGAGCGTGTTGCCACATTGCGCCGAGCACTGATTGTTACAGATGTTCAGCGTGTTCGGCCTGCGTTGCTCGGACTTGGACTGATTGTTCTGCGAGCTCGGCGCGAGATTGGTGCTCTTCGGCGAGTGCTGCAACGCCTGACCGGTCTTCGAGGGCGAGATCGGGGTCTGCAGCAGACCGGGTCGCTCGCTCTGATTGTTTTTCACGCAGTTATTGCATTTCTGTATGTTGTTCGTGTTCGTGAGCTTGAAGCGATTGTTCTCCAACTTATTGCCGTTAGTTGAAGAAGTCTTTGGTGAATGTGTAAGAACCTGAGAGGGACTAGATTGACCTTGAACATCGAAAGTTTCATGTACTGTTTATCAACCGACAAACAAATATGCGAACAAAAATAAAAAGAAATCGAACATCTTCGATTACCATTTCGTGACGGTGCCCGACAAGTCGGTGAGGTCGCTGTGCTGCGCATTTGCTTGGGTGATTGAGCGAGACAGAGATTGCTGTTAAATATGGTCTCGTTGTTGTTGAGACTTGCCGTTGTCTTGCCGGTGGAGTTTGGCGAGAAGTTGCAAACAATCTTCTTCTCGCCGTCCGCCGATTGCGGACTGTGCGGCGACGATGAACCGTTGCCGTGCGGCTCCCGTGGGGGAGACGTCGACTCTTTCATGGCATGGCTTCTGACCAGTAGCTTCAATTTTTTTTCGTTTGCCTGCAACGTCGGGAGGATGCTTTACGTTACGGTTCGACTGGCCGCGTGTTATCGCAACTAACTATATATGCACACGTATCGATTCGTATAAAGTGCAATATGTTAGACTTTTTTTTTTAATTTTTTTTTTTTTTTTTGCTCTCGGTATCACATCCGCTGTACGGACTCGAGAAAGACTCAACAAAGACTAAATAACGTGCAGACTCTAACATTCTATTTCCTTTTGTTTTTTTATTAGCTTCTCGCTCTTGAATCGCTCATTTTTTTTTTTTTTTGTTTGTTTATTTTAAACGTACCTCGAGACATGTTTTTTTCTTTTTCAATGATCGGACACAGAACAAAACGACAGTAATAAATCTAAGTAATTGACTGATTGCGCACACACACCCGACTACGAAACTTGCTTTCGGTGTCCGATTTGTCGGACGACGGACAGGAAGGCGCGGGACGGTGCAGCGAGTTCGACGGTGCAGGGGAGGTGCTGAAGTTGGGGTTGGCATTCCCGTCTATCATATCCGACTCCGAGGTGTCCTGGTGAGGTGCACCAGCACCAGAGCCACTTACGGCGAGGCCTTGCCTGGCGGACGGCAGTGAGGGCATTCCACCACCTCGCACCACCACCGTGGGACTCTCAGGTCGGTCTTGCGACCTGCTTCCTTTATACACCACTATGGTTGGTACTGGAATTGTCACATGCGGAAAATAAACCGCGATTACTTCCCTTCTCCTCGCCGAAAACTCACATACAGGATGTCCCGCGACGTGGAAAGGTTTTTTTTTCCAAGATTTTAACAGCTTTCGCGCATCGCGAAAGTTGCAAGTTTGAATTCGAAAAAAAAAACAAAAACGTGAAAGTAATTAAAAAAAAAAAAAGTACAGATCGATCGCCTCGACGCGATTTTTTGCAATCTCGCTTCTAAAGTTCAATCGTTAAATGTTACGTGGAAATAGAGATATTTTTATCGAGGAAAAATCTCTCTGCTTTCTCAAAAACTTCTCAAGATAATTCGCAAGAGTGTCGACGACTTCGCAAGACATCCTGTATAATAAATTCTGTAAGATCAATTTGTTGTTAACGTTGCGTGCGTTAATGCGTTCGACCGTGAGTGCGAGACAACTAATCTGCGCTGTTGTGAGAAACTGATGACACTTTTCGTGTGTGTAGCGTGTGTGTGTTCATGTATCAGACATCGATAAGCGGCAAATAGTTCGATGCACCTTGGCGAAAAAATCATATCCTTTTCCAACGGTCGCATAAAAAACTGCGAGTGAAATCGCGTTTTGTTTTTCTATACTGTGTGTAGAGATTTCTCCCTCTCCCTACGTGCGTGTGCGTGCGTGTGTACATGTGTGCGTGCGTGCGTGTGTGCGAACACGTGCGGCAAAGATCACGACGAAAGACAGCGCGGCAAAACAACATTTGCGAGGCGTGTGTGAAAGAGAACCACTTACTCTCCAGGCGGGCCATGTGTTAAATGCGTCATGGGGTTACGCGGTGCGCTACTCTGCAACTGGTGGGTTCGACACACACAGGTGCAACTAGGTTAGTACGTGAATCTTTCGGGTGGCGTGCAGCTCGAAGGGCTGATACTAGGAGCCAGATCACTGCACGTCCACCTTCCGACATCGTACGCTCTGTAAGCAGACACATAACACCCTCCGTGACGCCCTGTCTCGTGCGATGTAAATGATCGCGCTCTCGCGTGTGAAGATTCTCGTGTCGTGTTGTCACCTCTTCCCCCTCCCTCCCTTCGTTATCGATAAAAAAAAAAAAATATATATATATTTGCAAATCTCCGGCCACCCTCCCGTTTGCGCGCGAGCTTAATCATTTTCGTCCTCCGATCGGGGGAGAGAGGGTAATACTCGAGGGTTTTACGGAATTTAGTTTCTATTCGCCGAACAAGACGACCCCCGAAGCGAGGGGAGGTCTGAAACGTCTGGGACAGAAGAACAAATAAAAGGAGAAAAAAAAACAATCAGATATTTTTAAACATTCAATCTGCTCGTATCTCTTATTTTCTTTCCCCCATTTTTTTTCTGATACTTTTTACAGAATTTAGTTTCGTCGCGCGCAAAAGCGACACATATCCCTTGTGCGATCTCTCTCTCTCTCTCTCTCTTTCTCTCTCGTCTGAGGACAATCGCGTCAATTTCGCGCTTAAGAGGGTCCTGGAGCGTACTATATATATATCGTGACTATTGTTACCGATACAAGTGACATCAACATCATAAAGCGTTGTTAGAGAAACAAGGATATACATATGTAAAAAGAGGTTATGTTAGATTTAACCGTATTATAGATTGTTCGTGTATTGTAGGCTTCCAAATCGTAGTCTAATAGTTGTTATGTCTACGGATACTTGTTGGTTTTTATGCATAACTCTTGAACTTCAAGTACACTAAAAGTGGAGGTTGATTGTAACATCAAAAATTTTTGTTACATTTTTGATATATTGAAAAGTGCCAGCCATTAAGTTTATTATTTTCTTTTATTCTGTCGTTCGATCGGTAATAACAGTTACGGTCCGGGATCCTCTTGCAATCCCGGTGCAACAACCAGGTGCAAAAGAGATGTAAAACTAAAAAAAAAAGAAACTGGAAAAAAAAGTGGTGGTGTAAAAAGCGACATAAAATTGTCACACAAGAGTGTCACGCGCGAGCGATCGTTGGTTATTCAGTGGCAGAAGCTACATTGTTGCCGCGCGTCGGTTTTTTTTTATGCGAATAAGCTCGCTGTAATTATTGTTGTAAAGGTAAACGCGGTGGGCTATGAATCACGCGCTCTATAGGTCAATGTTACACCGTGAATCATTTGTTTCGCGGCGCGCCGCGCGATAGGAGCTACTTTGGATTATTAAATGGCCGAGTCACCGCGAATGGTTCGTCCATCGAGAGCGCGCGTTTTGCGAAAAACGGGAGAACAAATTAACGCGAGAACAAACAACTTCATCGCGGTTTAATCGCAGTTCAATTATGAAAAAGGTGCGCGCGCGCACGTTCGATGCGCGTTAAACTAATACATTTTCACAAGAGGATATAATTAGCTCTTATTATTTCCTAATGAATCCTCCCTTTAAATCGCGAGCGAGAGAGCGTAAATATTTCAATATTTAATAAACGAGCGATATACAACGCGCGAACAACGTGTGATAAATATTGAAACCGTGCGAAACTAAATAGCAATGGAGATCCGGAGTTAATTTGCGCGCTCTCAATCAAACATTATCGCCTCTAACATTGTTATATCGATTGGTTTTGGAACGGGAAAGAGATGACGTTTGCCTCGCGAATTATTCGCGATCGGAAAAGTTCTCCTCTCCCTCCTCCCCCCCCAAAAAAACACAAGCGTTAAATTTAACAGAAATTTCCATGTTCGTTTTTTTCTCTAATTTTCACAAACTGAAACAATAGAAATTCGATGACGCGTTTACTTCGCAAACTATTCGAGTAATTGCGGACGTTAATTAAATTTAAGAGAAATCGCTCCGTGCTGCGTTCGTTCGCGATTTGCAAAACTAATTGTGAAGTAGCTCGATGTTACTTGCAATGAAGCCCGTCGAAAAGATTCGCGGGAGAGATGAAAGAGGCGTTGAAAAAGTTGGTAGATCAAATCGAGTTTGTGAAGTCGTTCGTGAACCAAAGCTAAAGCGTTAAGAGACACGTTTCGTCTTCTTCTGGTGTTCAACGAACCTCCAATTGACTTCGGTGATCTTCATAGCGGTTTCTAATTGCGCGACGGCGCGAGTAGTCATCGCGTTTAAATTTAAACCGGAAATGCGACTACGACGCGTTCCGCGTTATATATATATATATGCGGTGGTAAAACTCTCTCGTGCGCTCTCTCGTCCTCCACGCGCGCTTCTGCCGCATTCCTGTCGCGACGCAAAGATAAATTTATCCTCCATTCTCGACACGCTCGTCGCGAATCGTTTTCGATCGCCGCCGATTGCCCGCCGCGGCTCGCATTTCACTCCGTTTTCTCCTTTTTTTTCCCCCTCTCTTCGTGTTCTCTTCTCGTATTTTTCCCTTCTCGTATTTTTCCGAACGCTTCTCTCTTTTCCAATCCCGTGTTTTTTGTTTTGTTCCTCGTTTTGTTCCTCGTGTCACACAACGCGGGAAACGACTCTCTTCTGCATTCAACGATTACATATCGATCACCGTCGGGCGCGTTGTTCCTTTATTTTCTCTTCCCGCCGCGTCGATCATCCCCGACGAGAGACATTTAAAGCCTCGCTCGACCCGATGATGAACTCGATCGCGAATTTTCTTCTCTTCGCGAAACAAACACACACCTCGCGCGCGCGTTCTTCCTTTTTTTTTTTTACGTTAAAATAAGCAAACGAGCGGAATAATCGGCGAGCGAAAATCCTATTTTCATTCTAACGAGCATAAATTGTATTAACCAAACGCAATCGGATTTGTGTAATTCTTTACATCGATTCCCGTTCACTTCCTCTCTTTCTCTTTACGGTCTTTTATCTTGCGTGTGCGTAAAGTGATTTTCGCGAGACGTTATCGGTCGGCCGCGTGCGTTTTACAGCCGATAAACACGGTCGGCTTCTCCTCGTAAAAGCGGAGCTCGATCGGATTTACGGGGGAATGGATTTCTCGTCTCTCTCTCTCTCTCTGTCTTTCTCCTCTACCTTTTCTCCTCGTTCGCGTTTGTATTCGGCCTATCGCAACGGGAGAATTCCCGAGGGTCGTCTCGCGCCCTCGTGAAAAAAAAAAAAAAAAAAAAAAA